>PVIA01005404.1:0-116151 GCA_004024845.1 Tonatia bakeri
TCTGACGAGAGTTCGGCTCGTTAGTGGGTGGCCAGGACGGATGGGCCGCCCGTCTCTCCCTTGGGGAGCTTGGGTGGTGTGTCCTTCAGGGAACTTGTCCGTTTCGTCCGAGTTAGGGAATCTGTCTGCTAAGATCCTCAGGACAGCCCCTTGTTCTGTCTGCGGCATGGAGTCGGGGGATCTCAGTGCCTCCCCCTTTCACTGCCTCACGGTGGGGTGTGTCTTCTTACTTTTTCCGATCGCTCTAATTAGAGGTTTATCGGTCATATTGATCGTTGCAAAGTACTGTTTTTTACAAATTTCACCAATTTAGTCCATGTTTCTGTTTTCTGTGTTGTTGATTCCTGCTCTTATCTCTACTGTTTCCTTCCTCCAGCTTATTTTGGGGTTAATTTGCTCCCTTTTTCAAGTTCAAGTTGAAGCATGTTTTAAAGGGCATGGCTTTGCAGGTTTGTATATCAAATAAAGGGCCACTCCCTCTGGCCTCTGGCCCTGTCCCCACTCTTCCTGGCGACCCCAAGTGAGGGCCCTCGGACAAGAGCTCATGGGTTAGCGTGACCTCCACTGGGTCTGGGCCCCAGTAGCCCTCGGGGTCACACTGTCCCATACTCCTTTAAGAATTTGTTAGAATGTTGGAGTTTTCTCCCACCTTTCTGGCCACCCCTTTCCCTCCGCACTCTGCTAAAGGTGACCCGGCTCTGGGTCCTGTCCCTCCCCACAGGGGCTGGCAGGGATCTGAACGTCACCTCCCTTCATTTCCTGTGAACTTGGCTCTCTGGTGAGCTCAGGAAAAATCCCCATTCTGTAGATCACACAGCTTTTTCTCTTTGTTAGGGTGGAAGCGGTGCGCCCCACGGCGCTCTGCCTCCCAACCCTGCACCGACTCCTTCAAACCAATTAAGAGGGACAAAAATAACCTCCTGTATCGTGACTCATATTGTTTGTGATTTTAAATAGTGGCTGGAGCAGCCGATCCCCCTCGGCACGGCCTGGCTATTTATACCCACCTGCCCTGCTCGTGGGCTTGACTCTTCATCCCGTTCATTGATTTGTTCTGTCTTATAGAAGTAAAACTTTTATGTTTTCCATGAACTGCACATTTAGTGTAGAAAATTGAGAAAATGGAGTATCATGGAAACAATAAAATGGGGCCAGTGGAAGCGTTCCCGTGCCTGTGCCTCTTCTCCCCTCAGTTTTCAGTGTAGCAATTTAAGTGCAACGGATGGCGGCCTCATCGAGAATTCAGCACTGCTGACGGGGGCGGGCGAGAGCTGAGAGTCAGCCTTCGCGTACTGCTGCGGTGCTGGAGGGTCCTGCTCCCACCCCGTGCTGTGCAGACGCACACACGACACCCGAGTTCGCACACACACCCACGAGAGGGGGTGCTCCCTCTCAGGGCCATGTGAGTGCAAAGTCACCCCTGGGGGGGCGCCCCTGAACTGTGCATCTCCCCCTAGTCCCGCGCGGCCCCTCCCTCAAGCTGTGGGCTCCCCTGCGTTGGGTCTTGCGCGTCTTTCTCGAGGTTCCTCAGCTGAACGGCATCAGCTCGCCTTCCGTGCTCTGTCTGATCACGACCGGGGTCTGCCCTCTCTTTTCGCTGCTCCCGCCTCAGCGATCCACGATCCCAGTGGTTTCCACTGTTCCCCAGCCGGTAGGGGGACGTGTCTGCTCACCGAGCACGCCCACCTAATTCCTCTTTTTAAAGATTTTATTTATTTATTTTTAGAGAGAGGAGAAGGGAGGGAGAAAGAAAGGGAGAGAAACATCGATCAGTTGCCTCCCGCACGCCCCCAACCAGGGACCCGGCCTGCAACCCAGGCACGGGCACTGACTGGGAATTGAACTGGCGGCCCTTTGGTTCGCAGGCTGGTGCTCAATCCACTGAGCCACACCAGCCAGGACTGACTTATTTCTCATTAAATGTAATTGGCTGGAATTCCTGGTGCTAGGTAGCAGAGACCATAAATGGCATTTTTGTCCCGGATCAGCTACTTGTGCTCTAGTCATTTTGGGTACTTAGACAGAAAATTGTCCACTTCATTGGGAATTTTCAAACCTGTCAATAAAATTGTGCGTGGTTTCCTCCTAGGCTTTGAAAACCCTCTCTGTCATGTCCCTTTTCATCTCAACTTAATCTATTTCCTCTAATCTATTAATCTATTGATTAGATTGGTCAGAGATGGACTATTGTATTTACGTATTTTAAGAGAATCGACTATTGATTTAACATATTCCATTGCCTTTTTTGTTTCTGATTCATTGATTTCTGCCGATATTTTTTGTCACTTCCTTCCTCAGCACCCGCACTGCTCCACACAGCGTCTTTGGGGAAGGGCCCACACCATCAATTTTATTTCCAAGGAAATTGCCGTCTCCATAAGTGAATTTTTTTGGTAACTCCTTTGAAATATAACTCACACGCTGAAAAATGTACCAATTTTAAAAGTTCAGGGGTCTTCATTATAGTCGCAAGGTGCACAACCCCGCCCACAATCAGTTTCAGACACTTCCATCTCCCCAATCTGGCACATCCTTTGGCTTTCACCTTCTGAAACCCCCACCCCGGAAACCACGCACCCACATTCTCTCACCGCAGACTCGCCGCTCCGGGTCCTCCATGCACAGGGGTCGGGCCCCGTGCGCGCACCGGCCTCTCCACGAGCACCCCGTGTGCCCGGCTGTAGCGAGTGACAGTCCCCTCGTTGCCGGACACGGTCCCACTGTCTGGCAGGCCGCATTCGGTCTCTGTACCCACTGATGGATGTCTGGGTTGTTTGCACTTTTTGGCTGTTATGAATAATGCGGCTAGTGACCATTCGCACGTGTTCAGGCACACGCTTCTGGGTGGACCTGTCCTCATTTCCGTGGGGTGTGCACCTAGACGTGGAATTGCTGAGTCATGGGGTAACTCTGTGTTTAACCTTTTAAGAACGGCCAAACGGTTTCCCTACGTGGCTGCCCCGTTTCCCACTCCAGCGGCGTGTGGGCGTTCCCATCTCTGTCCATCCTGCGAACACGGGCTGTCAGCAGGCTTTTTGATTATTGCCATTCTGCAGCTACCCCTGGCTGTGTGTTGATTTGTGTTTCCCTGGCGGCCGCCGAGGCCGGACATCTTTTCACGCGCTCATTGGCCGTCTGTGTATCTCCTCGGGGGAATCATGTCTTCAGACCCTCTGCCCGTTTTTTAAAAATCAGGCTATCTTTAAAAAATATATATTTTATTTATTTATTTTTTTTATAGAGGGAAGGCAGGGAGAAAGAGAGAGAGAGAGAGAAACATCAATGTGCGGTTGCTGGGGGCCGTGGCCTGCAACCCAGGCATGTGCCCTGACTGGGAATCGAACCTGCGATGCTTTGGTTCGCAGCCCGTGCTCAATCCACTGAGCCACGCCAACCAGGGCAAAAAATTAGGCTATCTTTTTATTATCGAGTTGTAAGAATTCCTTATATGTTCTAGATGCAAATCGCTGATCAGATATATGATTTGCAAACATTTATTCCCATTCTGTGGGTTGTCTTTTTGTTTTCTCAAAAGCTATCTTCTAAAGCACACAGGTATCTTCCTCACAATCTTGATGAAGTCCAAATTATCTACTTTTTTCTTGGATTGCTGGTGGCAGCTAAGAATCCATGGCTCAGTTTGTGGTCGGGAGGATTTACCCCTGTGTTTTCTTTTAAGAGTTTTATACTTCGTGCCCTTACATTTAGGTCACTGATCGCTTTGAGGGAATTTGTTACAGGGTGTGAGGGAGGGGCCCAATGAGTGTTTTGCCAGCAGGTGCCCAGGTGCCCTGCGTCACTGGTCGGGAAGCCTCTTTTCCCTGCACTGAGACGTTCTGGTGCCCTTGAAAGAACCCGGTTCGTGAGCGCTTACCACTGGCCGGGCATTGTTCTAGGTGCTGGGGGCGCTGGCCAAAGCCCCTGCTCTTGGGGAGCTCATTTCCCGGGAGGGACAGAGTCCTTCGACAGTGAACAAGCAGAGGGGTCACCCCTCAGGGGTGGTAAGAGCCGTGCAGTCCCTGGGACAAGGGGAGCGGAGCGCTACCTGGTGGGAGCAGGCCGCTTCCTGCGGGTGCCTTTAGCAGAGGGGCAGGAATAAGCCCGGAGGTTCTAGAGGGGAGCCCCCAGGCAGACGGACAGCAAATTTGAGGAATGGGGGTGGGGGGCAGCGTGGAGACTAGGAGTGGGCAGAAGGTGCAGGTGCCCCGGGGTCTGCTGGGAGGGGCAGGGGGCAGGGGAACAGCTCTCGCCTCACTGCCGTCTCTCCCAGCAGCTTTTCTGCTGCGGCTGCGTGTGTGTGGATGTTGTCGTTTTTACAATAATGAGGCACGCTCCTACCCACTCTTCCATAATCTCTTTGAAAAGGTGGCGCTGCGTGGGAGCACTCCACCCCGGATGACTGCCAGGGTCCCCTGGTTTTCATGTCAACTGCTTACTCCTTGGGCCCATTTTCGCTGCTGTGAGCATGCAGGGGCCATCGACTGACCCAGCTCACGCGCCCACCCTTGCACCAAGTGCCCGGGATGCACTCCCGGGAGGGGAGCTCTGAGCCCAGGGGCATGTGGCACGCATGCTGTGTGCGTCGTTGCTGTGGTTTCCACCCTTGCTGTTAGAGTGCAGGGGCCTGTGCACAGGGCCAGGACATGCAAAATCCGTGTCCCCTTGTCTGAGCTCTCCAAGCATCCTAGAGGGATTCTGTCTGCCTCCAGGCCTGGAGAGAGAAGGAACTTGAATCTTTGAATTTCTGAATTTCCAAGCCAGGCCCTGGGACCTGCCTCTCTGTCCCAGGCCCTGACCCCTGTTCGGTCATCCCACTACCCCAGGGGCCCAGGCAGATGGCCTTTCTCCAGCCCAGTCTCTGCTCCGTGTGAAGAGGTCCCTTCTCTAGGAACACCACAAAATCAAAGAGCGTGCTGTGGCTGGAGTTCTTCAGGCTGGAATGAATCCCTTTCAGTGGCTTTAAAAATAGACCAGCGATTATGCAGGTAATATGTTAGCGCCAGGATTAGCATAAATATGCTAACTGGCTTCAAGGCCAGATTGCCTTTGGGTCCAAACATCCCCAGGCGAGGACCCCACAGCGGCCAAACCCACACGCATCTGAAGTGCAGCATTTGCACCGGGCGAGGCCCTCCTTCAGATAAGCCCGTGCGGAACCGGCGGAGGCCCCAGGCCTGGCGGGGAGGGAGCCTTGCGCGGAGGAAGCCGGGCCGGAGCCAGAATTGTGCATTCGGAAACGCACACAAACACGTCCGCTGGGGAACTGCAGCGGCAGGCGGAAGACAAATGGAAAATTTTGGAATATAATTAACGTGATGGCAGTCCTTCAGCCACACAGAGCTCGATTTGCAGAAGCCCCGTTTCAATCCCGGCTGTTTATCACCTGCCGCACCGCCAGGCGGTTACACGGGGATAACCGGGGCTGCTGCGTGGTCAGGCGGCGCTTTGTCCGGGAGACGATCTCTGTGGCTGCGGCTCTGGGAGCCTCGTCGCCAGACATGCGCAGAACGGACGCATCGCGTCTGGCTTGGTGAGTGGCACCGCGCATGCTCGACAAGAGGCCGAGTCCGGAGCCTCTGAAATTGCCAGGCAGGTGTCCGCCCCCCGGGAGCAGAGCTCAATGGGCCCAGAGCGCCCGCCTGGGGGTCTGCTGCCTTCTCTCAGTGTCCCGCTGCTGTTGCCCCCTGGGCGAGGGCACACTCCCCATCTCTGAGGAAATCAAAGATAGAGCAAACTCTTAGAGACAGTAGTAGATGCTGCCAGGTGCCAGGCTAACTGCCACGCTCACTGGGTTTGAACAGAGCTACGATGTGCCCATTTAAGCCACTTGCTCTCCCAGCCACCCTTGCAGTCAGGGGTGGCCCGGTGGCACTATTCCGGTTAAAAAGGTGTGAGTGAAAGTCAGTGGGGTCAGCTTCTGGGAAAGCTTTGTCACATACCAGAGTTAGCTGCCATTTCCTTTAAAAAAAAAAAAAATTCTGAGTCCTCCTTCCTGCCTGGAATGCTGAGGAAGTGTCTTGATCCCAGCAGCCATTTTGTGGCCATGGGGATCTCAGTCACAGGCTGAGGACAGAGCTCCAGAGGATGGAAGAGGCTTGCACGCTGGTTGCATTGGTGGACAGAGCGAGCTGAACTCTGCCTCTGGGCTTCCCCACTAGGCCAAACAAGCCCCTTGAGGGCTCAGCTGGGCTCTGGGCACTGTCACAGGCAGGATCAACTGCTACGGTGGGACGCTCCATTTGTCTGGAGCTCAGGTGGGACAGCTGGCAGGAGATGGCAGCCCGGGGTGGACCCACCTCTGGCCTGTGGAAGGCAAGGTCTGCAGAGCAAGGCCCAGCCTCCGTGAGAGGGGGCGAGGGGAGGGGAGAAAGCCGGGTGTCAGCTGGGTGCCTGGCGGGGTCGCTGTGTGGAGCCAGAGCCGTTTAGCATCTTCTGAACTGTGGGAGCCACAGACACCCTGTTTGCTCAGAGTTTACACAATGTGAAACAACACCTGGCATCTGCAGGGAGCCTACTGTGCACCATGGGCAGGGTGGTGAGTCCCCAGCACCAGGCCTCTGCAGGGGGTGGGGCCACCAGCCCTCCTCCCTCGGGAGCAAACCAGAACTGGAGCCTTCGGTGCTTTGGTAGAGAGAAGATAATGGCTGCTGCTTGCAGAAGGTAGTACGCCCCCTGAGACAAACCTGGGGACAGAGGGAAGGAAGCACAGCTCTGTCCGGGGCTCTGTCTGCCTGGGGCCTCTGGTCTGACAGGCCTGCACCCATCAGTTCTCCCCGCAGGCTGGGCTTCCCAGGAGCAGGGGTGGGGACTTCGGGTTGCCCTGGGGGAGGGAAGCTTGGGGGCTGGGGGCACGGTCCCAGGCCTCCTGAGCAGCCTACTGGGGATCCCCCACACCTACCCTGTGGCTGCCCCAGGGCCCAAGGATAACTGGAGGCAGAGAGGCGGCCCAGCTCAGGAGGGTGGTTGCTAAGAGACCACAATAGTACAGGGAGCAGTTTTCACTTACTGCTATCTGATCCTGGGCAAATTATTTTGCCTCTTTGGAACTCAGTTTCCTCAATGATAAAATGAGGATAATAATACATGTCTCATGAGAATGCAATTTTAAAATGCAGCATGCCAGCCCTGGCCGGTGTGGCTCAGTGGGTTGGAGCGTCGTCCCATAAACTGAAAGGTCAAAGTTTTGATTCTCAGTCAGGACATGTGCCTAGGTGTGGGTTTGGTCCTGGGTCAAGAGGCAACAGATTGATGATTCTCACTCACACTGATATTTTTCTCCCTCTCTCTATCCTTCCCTCCCCCTCTCTTTAAAATCAATAAGCATGTCCTTGGGTGAGGATTAAAAAATGTAAAAATAAAATAAACTTAAAAAAACATACACAAATAAAGTATAGCATGTCTAGCGGAGGGCCCAGCACATAGCAGCCACGCCAGAAGTTTCTGCGATTTAGTTCACGCTGAAGCCTCCGATGTCCTCCCTTTGGTCTGGTGACGGGGCCAGCGTGCCCTCTGCGGGCAGAGGGCTCAGAGGGGCTCCTGGGTGGGGACCACACAACATTCTCGCAGCTTCTCCCAGACGTGGAGTCACTGCCACTCTGAGGAAGTGCCCTGGGTCTGGAGCAGCGCTCTGCTGTCCCTGCAGCCCGCAAAGGTCACGCAGAGGCTGTTTCTGCAGCATGAACAGCATCTGTGACTCAGTCGTCCTCATTCTCATCTCCAGAGCAGGTGTTCTGGTCCCCTGTCCAGGGCAGGTCGGCCAGACAGGACAACAGTGAGGGACTGGCCTCGGAGGAACCCACTGTGGTGAGCTCATGGGCCCCAGCCCGGTGGACCCCCGCCCTGTCCCGCATGGTCTGTCTTTGGCCAAACTGACTCCCGTGGGGTTTTATTCTTGGCCTTCAGCTTCTTCGTGTAAACAGGTGAGGGGCACGGAGAACCAGGTAGCCCCTGGGGGACTTCAGGGCTCTCTGTATCCATTCCCCTTCCCCACCCATGGGTGGGGAGCCCTTAGACGTGGCTCCTGCCTGGCCCTTTGCTCAGGGCTCTGCCCATTGCTGTGCCATTGCTTCCTGGTGACACAAATGGCCCCTCTGAGGATGACATGCAGATGCCCAGGCAGATGCTGTGAGCCCAGTCCTCACTCACCTTGGGTTTCAGACATGAACATTGCCCTAATTTGCTAAAGCCACACCCCCCTCGGCCTCCCCAAACCCGCCCCGGCCCAGGTGGCTGCGTCTCTCTCACAATCACTGCGGTTCTCCCGTACGGTGGGGACAGTGGGGAGTGCCAGTGCCTCTGCCTGCACTTTGTCACCACCCAGCCTTCATGCGCAGGGAGGAGGGATGACTGCTCGGCACCTGGGGACGTGGAGACGGACGGACGCTGCCCAGGGCTCTGCATGTCCGGGCTGCTGGGGCTCGTCGCGCCTCTCAGCCCACCAGGGAAGGGAGGACGGGACATTTCTTGGGCACAGAGTCCCCCCCAGGCTCTAGGCTGGATCGGACCAGCCCTGCCCCGAGGACGTCCTGGTCCTGTGCGGGGACAGAGCCGCTAGGTCCCTCGGCGACGCACTAGTGGCTTCTTCCTGTAGGAGATCCTGGGGTCCGGAGGAGGCGTGGCCGAGTCACACAGGAGCCCTGCGACCAGGCAGCCCCCGGGACCTCAGAGCACAGCGTCCTCTCCGGGTGTCCTCGGTCCCCACCCCGCCAGGCCAGCTCCTCTCTGAAATGGACAGCTCTGTCTCCGAAAAAGTTCTTTTGTTTAAAAAATATTTTTGTTGTATTTGTCTGGTTTTGTTGTCGGTTTGTTTTGTGCGTTTCTGCATTATGACAAACAGCACTCCCAGAAATGTTCCGGCACGACCTCTGGGCACGCGGGTAGGGGCCTCTGGACGAGCCTGGCGTGGACCTCGCGGCTGGCCCTCCCGCACGTCCTCTGGGCGAAGCCAAGTCTCCGCCGGAGGGCTCGCGCTAGCTCACAGCCACAGCTTCGCTCATTCTGGCACTTCCACTCGGTTCTTTTTTGAATCTGCTCAAGTCACATTAGCGTCTCTTCTTCCTAAGTCACATTTTCAATCTTGCACTTTTTCGTTTCTCTGGCCATCGTGAGCCAAGTTCTTTCATGTTCGTCCGCAGACGCTCCTGCCCTCCAAAGCCGCGGGGCGCGGGGGGTCCTGCCGTGCGGTTTCTGCCGGTTCTTGCCCATGGTGCCCCGACGCCCTGTGTGTTCAGTGATTTCCTCGGTGGGATGCTGCTTCTCCTCGGCCCCCACCCCCGTCTGCCTTCCGGGTAGAAGGGGATCTCGGTGGACTGGGAGAAGCCTGCAGAAAGCCATTTCGATCTGAATTCTCAGGTTTTTGCAGACACGGCCAGGCTGGCGGTGGTTACAAAGCGTCAGCGGGTACTCCCCCCCATTTGCAATAGTACGCGATGCATAAGGGCAGGCTAGCCCCCGAGTTTGCCATCCTGGTTTCTGAGGCTCGCACCAGGCCCCGTGGCTGACGCAGGGTGGCAGACGCAGGGAGACATTCTGAGTGTGGGAGCTACAGCAGCGGCGGCGGTCCCCGTGTGCTGAGCATTGCCACGCGCCAGACATCGTGGCAGCCTCTGCACATCTGACTTTGTTACTGCTGCAACCCTGTGAGGTCGCGCCAGGTCAGCGGGATGAAGAACCGGGACAGAGGCCCCCAGCCCACAGGCACCCCTGGGCTCTCAGCACCCACACCGAGCACTTGTGGGTTCCGTACTTATTTCTGCTGTTACTATTTTTCTGGCACCAGAGGGGTCAGGGACCTGACCCCTCTGCCCCCCGCACGTTGTCCGCTTTGGCCTGAGGCTCCCAGGCCCCTCCTAGCAGGCTTGTCCCTTGTCCTGGCGATGAGTCCTGCCTCAGGTGGCCTGTGCTGTGGATCGGAGACAGGGCAAAGCGAGGGAGTGGGGGAGCAGGGACACTCGGAGCCAACGCCACTTCCCGTTGGCAGCCGGGCAGCCTCTGCCCTCCAGCCAGTAATCACGGGGCACTTCCGCGCTTCTGGGGACAAAGAACAGAGGTGACTCAGTGGGGAAGCGCCGTCTCCCGAATGGCCAGCCACGGCCCTGTGTGTTGTGCCCCACCCCCGCTGTTTCCTGGGGCGCACACCACTTTGCGAGTGTGGCCTGGAGAGATGCCTCTTCTGGTCCCTTGTGGAGCCAAGGATGGGGTCACCTGCCCCATAGCTCGGCTAGACTCAGAGCCACATCGAGGGCCCATCGGGGCAGGCCTGTCATGGGCCCGAAATTCTCCTGAGCCGCAGGGCAGCCCCAGTCCCCCGGACTCCTGTGAGCGTCTCACCTGTGAGACAAATGGGACCTCGGCTTCGCCGACCCCTGGCCTCAGCCCACACCAGCTGCCGTCCCCCAGCCCCTCTGTGATTCCTTGGCCAAGGGCTGGTGACAGTGGGGACACAGAAGAGCCAGCCCAGGCTGTGCCCTGTGGCAGCTCTCCGTCTGGGGGGACTCGGGCTTGGACTGAGCTGTGTAGCTGTAGTGTGGGGTGAATGTGTGTGGTTGATCAATGCATTTGTGGTCACACATTTATCACCGATTCATGGCCCCCTCCCCGGTCTGCGAGCCCCCTGGGGGCAGGGCGGGGCTGCCCTGTTCACCCAGGCCAATCCTCCTGGGTGCTGGGGAGGAGGGAGCGGAGTGGTCCAAACACTGTCCTGGTTAACTAACTGTCAATGACTTAGTGCTGTGGGTAATTGAGCTGGGGCTGGCATTTGAACCCCTGTCCCTGACCCTGAAGCTCAGCTGGGTCTGGATCTCCCCTGCTCACACCATGTCGAGGGCCAGTTCCTCTGACTTCGACCAGTTTTCCTGTGGTGTCCACGTCTGGAAGCCTCTCCATTTGCTGGGCCAGTGCCTGGTTCCACACAAGGGAAGCAGGGAAGTGAGGACACCACTGAGGCGCATTGAGGGCCGACCTCGTGCAGTCCCCCCAACACCCCGGGGGAAAGGAACCCACAGGGCAGGTCGCATGCCAGGCTCCCGAGGCCTCTTCCTCACAGGAGCCCGCTCCGGGCTCCCAAGATCGCCACGGAGCGGTCCATCCCACGGTGACTTCCGTGTCACAGCCAGGGACCTGAAATCCAGAGAGCTTGCTTGTCTGAGGCTTCGCCGGGTCAGCTCCCATCAGGCAGAGCTGGCCGATTGTCCACCGAGCCCGCAGACTCCCCGTGCAGGGAAGGATGTGCAGCGCCTGGGGGGTCCTGGGGGACCCTTGTGCGCGGGCCCGTGGGCCGCGGGGTGGCCCGTTCTGGCACCCTCCAGGCCCACTTGTATATCCCTGGGCCTGGGGGGCAGGGGTGTTGGGGGTGATCTGACAGGCTCCATCTCGGCCCCAGGAGGATTCCAGAGCTTTCCTGGAAACCTTGCTAGGTCGCACCTCCACCCGCAGCTGCGAGAATAGAGGAAGGCGGTGCAGAGGTCTGGTTTCCCCGGCACGACTCCAAGAGGGGTTTTCCTGGCTGCTGTCACGAGAATAAGGGTTCTTCCTCCAGGAATTGCCAAAGCTTCCTTCCCCTTGCCCTCTGCCTGCTCTCTCTCCTCTCTCCGTCAATCCCTCCGCCCCTCCACCCTTTCATCTCTGGATCCCTCTACCCCTCCTCCCTCCACTCCTCCTCCCTGCCTCTTCCCTGCCTGCTTGCCCTTTGCATCCCAGCACTAGATGATGACTCTTTTCTTGGCATTTCTTCCACAGGGCTTGCTGAGCCCGCCTTCTCTTCGTGGCCCTGGCCCCTGGCTCGGGAGCCTAAAACTGGAGCCCGAGAGCCTGCGAGCTGGGGCGGTGCACGGTACATGTCCCCATGTCATCCCAGAGCCTGTCACCTGCCTCCAGTCCCTGCTCCCGCTCTGGTTTCTGAGAGGCGTCTGGGAGGGCGTGCCCAGCACGTCCATCTTGCAGGGGCCAGACCCTGCTCTCTGCCGCAACGGGCACATTGAAGAGGCTCAAAAGCGGATCTTTGAGAGCGCACCTGTCTTGCATGTGTTCTCAGTGTGGAGGCAGGGACAACACACCTGGAATGAGATGCAGGCACCTAAGCATAGTAGTTCGTGCGTTCCCCGGGCCGATGGGGGTCTGCACAAGGGCTGAGAGGACCAGCAGGGGAGGGAGGAACTCCCCTCGGAGGGCACAGGGCCGCTTCCCCTGGGACGTGAGCCTGGAGCAGGGAGCAGGGCCAGCCCCTGGGCCCCAGGCGGAGAGACTGCACAGGCCAGGGAGGGAGGTGTCAGGGTGCAGGAAGCTAGGTAACATGTAACTCGTGAGTGGGGCAGAGCAGGCGAGAGTGTCTGGAGGGAAAGTGGGGACTTCTGAGGGCTGAGCCCAGGCTGCTGCAGCCTCATCCTCCCGAGCCCAGCCCACCCCTGCGGTGCGAAGTCACGATTGTTTGTTTCATCTGCACGGGAGAGGGGAGGGGCCTCCTCCCTGGAGACTCCGCAGATGCAGGGGCCTGCTGGGCTCACATCTCTCCCCAGTTCATCTCCATTTTTCTGAGTCAGCTCGGGGATTGCTTTCCCCCAAACCCTAGTCCCTGAGCGCACTGCTGTTTGCCACGTGCTTCCCGGCCGTCCTCAGAGCAGCCTCTGAGTGCGGCGTGGGCCGCCCCTGGCTGGCTCCCAGCTCGGGGCAGCCACTTCGCCTGTCGGCGGCGGCAGCGCGGGCGTGTGGCTCGTCCCCAGGAGCTGGCATGAAGTGGGGCCCGGTGGCTCCTGCAGATCAAGTGAGTTCTGTAGCTAAACCATCCAATTCCTCAAAGAAACTGGCAAGCCATGTCAGGGAAGATCCCAGCACTCCCTGGAAGCCACTGCTGGAGATGAAATGCAGAGACTCGAAGGGTATTGGGAAAAGTCCTCCTCTGTGTGGGTGGGAGTAGGGGAGAGGGGCGGGGGCTCCAGGCAAGCGGCTGATGGCTGGGGAGGGGTTGGAGAGGGGAAAGCTGGCCCGGGCAGGAGGCTCTCTGGCTGGAGTCCGGTCCTGTGCCATCATTTGCTGGGAGTGGGGCGCCTGGTCCGGAGGCCTGCCTCCCCCATGGGACTGCGTTCCATTTAGATTCCCCTTCTCTGTAATTCAAGAGCAAATAGGGCTTCCTCCAGCAGCTCCGTGTCCCCAGCCCCAACCCCGTGCACAACCTGTCTCTCCCACCCCGTGTGTGAGCTGTCCGGGCTGAGGAAGTGCTGGACCTTGGACACCAGAGACTGGAACCGACAGCAAATCAGAGCACCCTGGGTGGGGACCCCCAGGACAGGAGGCCAGAGGGTGCCAGACCGACCCCAGGGCCTGTGGGGCATGCAGGGGGGTAGGGGATAGAGAATGGAAGGCTCCCCGTCCACTCACATCGCAGGTCTGTCCACTCCCCACACAGGGGTCCCCAAATTAAGGAACACCCTCCTTCATATTCCTCCGAGTCCCCCTCCTCCCTTCTCCCTCCCTCATTCAGCCACCCCTCCGGGAATGTGGGCTGCGCTCCCCATCTACACGCCCGGCCCCGTGGGGCAGCCTTTGCTCCCATCACTCAGGGTGGGGGTCGTCCCCAGGCCCACAAGCGGGGCTGGGCTTCCCTGGGGGATGGGGCTGAGGGGCACCATCCGGCTCTGAGCCTCATTTTTAAAGATTTCTCTGTTCGCGGCTGATTCGGAAAAGGTGCAGTGCCCCCGCCCACAAACGGACTTGGGCCCCACCAGCTTTGGCGGGGGTGCATTTGCAGAGCCCTGTACCGGCGGCATTTCAGCAGATCCTCTAGGACTTGTTCAGTGACAGTGTGAACACCTACTGCGTGCAAGGCTCTGGCACACGGCGGGGAAGGTCGGCCTGAATCGGAGCCCCTGACGCCGGTCGCCGGAGGCTGTCATCATCCCCACGGCAAAGCCCACGTCCTGTGGGCCGACATCCCACTGGGGGATGGTGGACACTCGTGCTGTTCTCCGTGGTCCCCCGGGCAAGGTTTGGGGACAAAGCCGACCCCAGGCGAGCACGGCTTGCAGAACCCTCGGGAAGGCCTGGCCGGGCCCCTGCGGCTGCCTTCTTGCTCTGACCCATGACGGTACAGCACAGGCCATGGTCCCTCGTCCCCTGGGAGAGGCCAGACGGGGACACAGTGAAGTCTTGGTGAGCGGCTGGGGGCGGTGCTCGCATCCACTTGATTTTATCCTGTGAACGTGGGCCTTCGACAGACGAGCGTCGGCCACGGAGGTGGGCTGAGGCCTCTCTGAGGGGGCGACGCTTCTGCTGAGTTTTAGGGAGGATGGCGTGAGCGAGCTGTGGGGAAGGGCGTTCCAGCGGGTGGAAGGGCAGGGTGAAGGTCGGAGGCAGGAGTCAGCTTGGGGCCTTCAGGGCGGACAGGAGCCCAGAGGCCAGAGGCCGGGTCGCCAGGGTCAGACTGCACTCATCCTGCCCTGGGCAGCCGCTGGGGGTTTGAGCAGGGGGGGCGACCCAAGGGGAACTCTGCAAGGAAACCCTGCCCTGGGGCACAGGGGCCTTGGGTGGCTCCTGGTGTGAACTCCTCCCTCACGAGAGGCCCGAGGCCCAAGTCCATGGCACCCGAGGGCCCCACCCGGCATGTCTCCCCCAGGCGGATTCCATCACTCCCTCCCAGGGCCCAGACCCGGCTGCGAACAGGCCAGCAAACACCACCCCAGTATTACCGACAGGATCACTGTCCCTGACTCCTGGCGCTGACACCCGGCGCAGGGCCCGCTTCAGTGCGGGGCGGGGACACTGGCTGGGAATGGGGTGCCGTCCACAGGTTGAGGGTCAACCTGAGGGTCAACAGCACTGCTGTGGGTTCAAGGCCGGCCAACCTGCCTCAGGGATGCTCTCCCTGCCCGCCCCCGTGCAGCCTCTCCCACACCCCACCCGGGCCCCCAGCCCCCAGAGAGACGTTCTGCATTCCTCCGCCCCATGGAGCGCGAGCCAGGAAGGCCAGCCTCCGGCACCGCCGGAGAGACTGCTTGTCAGCAAGGGCACAGTAAATTGCCATCTGCTCCCTTGCGCTGTGGCTTGTCACTTCCAGTTTAATCAGACCCCCGGTAACACGGCCCGCCTCCCGCCATGCGAGTGTGACAGCCTCCCCTCCTTCCACATCCGTCTCCACGGCCAGGCCACCGGGACTCGAGTCCGGTCTCGGTCAGGCTGCGTGTCCCCTCGGGGACCTTCCCTCCCTCCCCTGCGGCACGGACCGACAGTCCCAGCTCCCGGGCTGCACGGCGAGGCCCCTGGCCCCTTCGCATCCTTCTGAGTTACGAAGCTCAGACAGGCGACCCCCAGAGGGCCCTCTCCCTGCACCAGCATTCCCGGCGCCACCTTCCCCTGCTCTGGCTCTGGCTGAGCTCTCTCCCACCCACCCCCTCGTCCTCCCTCACCCCTGGCCAGAATCTTCTGAGTTCTCCTGGGCCACCCAGAGGCCTGGCCAAGGAGTGGAAACTTCTGGAGGTGAAGCCTGGGCCACTGAGCCCAGGGCCCACACCCACGGACTTGAGTATTAACTTTCAACATTTAAGGAAGGAGCCACCCAACTGATGAGTAGGTGGGTGGGTGGTCTCATTCCTTCCTGCAGCTCCTCCCTTCCTGCTGCTCCTCCCCTCCTTCAGCTCCTCCCCTCCTGCAGCTCCTCCCCTCCTGCTGCTCCTCCCTTCCTGAAGCTCCTCCCCACCTGCAGCTCCTCCCCTCCTGCAGTGTGCCCTACCCCTGCTCCCATAAGCCTCGGCTGCCTCTGGGTGGGGATGTGGGGGCCAGAGGCAAGAAGGAGAAGGTGAGGTCTGAACACCAGACCAGCCGCAGCCCGATTCTCCCTGCCTCAGTGTTCTCATCTGTCCAGTGGGGCTGGGAGGGCCTCCCCTTGGAGTACAGAGGTGGTGGGGCTTAAATGAGGGACGTGAGTGAGGCACAGTGTCCGCTCCTGTCCCCAGTGCACAGGGCCGCTCGGGGCCTGCCTCCACGGCCACTGCACGTGCCTCTGTCCCATCGGCAAGTCCTCCCGTGCTCTCCGGGGTCGGCGGGGTCGTGTGATGGCCGAGCAGCATCTCTCTCTCCAGAATGAAGCGGGATAAAATGTTATCCAGCGTTAAAAAGAAAGAAAAGGGGGCTCCGACAGCTGCTGCGGGTCGTGGAACGCCCGGACGCTCTGCTGAGTGAAGGGAGCTGGTCACAAGAAGACGAGTGTTGCGGGGTGCACTCGTAGGGGCCCCAGAGGCGGCGGAGCCACAGAGTCAGAAAGCAGAATGGTGGGGGCTGGGGTGGGGCGGGTACGGGGAGGCAGGGCTCGCGGAGGCATCCCAGATGACTGGGGAAGGTAAGAACGTTCCGGACCTGCCGGCGGGGGTGGACTGAGAACGCCCTCGGTGATGACGGCTGGGCAGGGGGAGGGGGAGGGAATTGACGCGGAGCCCCGGGGGTCGGGCCTGGCGTGTGTCTCAGGGCCGCGTGCCTCACTCTGCGCGACACGCACGGAGAACGGGTGCCTGGGCAGGGGAAGGGCCAGACTAACCTGGTGGCCTCTAGGTGGCTTTGGGGAGCGGGGACACGTGTGTCCCTCCCAGGTGTGCACTCCCCCGCAGGCCCCCAGCCGGCTGCCTTCCTTCCGACACCCTAAGCTCCACCCACTCTGGTTCGTCTCCACGGAACCCTCCTGCGTCTCTCCTCGGCAGGTTAAAGGGGTCCCGCCTGCCTGGGCATGGAGGGCTGGCAGCCCCTCCCTGGGTGCCCTCCCCCCTCCGTGACGGGGACGGTCGTGGTGGAGTCACATTCACCCCGTGGCCCCGAGGAGTGCTCTAGACGGGGGGCTCCCACCCGGGGCGCCTCTCACCGTTGACCACTTGGGTCCTGCGGGCCCCTGAGGCCCACGGGGGTGGGGTGGGGCCTGGGCCCGCCCCCCAGGTCTGTCTCCCCCGACCCCGCGCCCCCATTGGCGCTCCAATGGCAAGAAAGGGTGCGGCGTTTCTCCGACGTTCAGCCGCCTGCTCACTAGTGCGTTGAACATGTTTTATTTATTTTTTCCTGATACAATATTTTACCCATTTCTCTATTTGTGTTTTCATATTGCTTCCAGCACACGCTCTGCAAACGCAGGCCATTAAGCTTTTGTTATATTTGTCCCAAACGCTTCTCTTCTTCCGCGGCTGCCGTTCCGCTGTTTTCATCCTCCTGCCACAGAGCAGCCTCCTGCTTTTATGAAGACGAATCTGTCGGCCTCCCTGTCTCGGAAACGCCGGCACGCCTCCCCCGTGCTCCTCGGGGCTGGGCTCCCTGTGCCCCACCTCGTCGCCCCGTCACCCCGCTGCGCCTGCCGCGACGGCTCCCTCCGCGTGGGCAGCAGCCGCTCCCCGGTTCCCCCTCTCCCGGCGGGCGGCCCAGTGACTGATGGGCTGACGCGGAGGGACAAGGGCCCAGCCCTCCGACCTTGGGCTGGGGTCACCTCTGGAGGTGCCCCACCCTGGGCTCCCCGCAGGATCGGCAGGGCCAGCCCCTCCATTGGCCGACCCTCCTCCTCACTTCCTGGCAGAGACATGGGTGTCTTGGGGTTCCTGGGGAGACCCTACCCTGGGTCGGTGATCGCAAAGTGCCACAGGGGTCGTGGCTGGAAACGGCAGGAATTGTTTTCCCGCGGTTCCGGAGGCCGAAGTCCAGAGTCCAGGTGTGGCCTCCTGAGCATTCTGGGGGCGGCGGGGGTCCGTCCTGCCTCTCCTGCTCCCGTCAGCTGCCCACAGTCCTGGGCTTGCGGCCTCATCACTGCAGTCTCTGCCTCTGCGGCCACAGGACCTTCTCTTCCTGTCTGTATTCTCTCTCTTATAAGGACATTTGTCATTGGAATTAGGGCCCAAATAATCCAGGACGACCTCATCTCCAGATCTTTGACTTGGTTTCATCTGAAAAGACCCCTCCTCCAAATAAGGTTGACTCCGTAGGCTCCAGGTGTGAGGATGTGGACAGATCTTCTGGAGGCCCCCCTTCAACCCACTTCCGGCATCTAGGAGAGCCCTTCTCACCCCAGTTTCCAGGGACCCTAACCCAAGACACCACTCCTCCCTGGAACCTTCTGGACTAAGGGACTCAGGAGAGGAGGGTCCAGGCCCCAGGCCCTCCCCTGTCTTGCTGTGTGAATCTAAGTGAGCCCCTTCTCTCTTGGGGCTCCCAGGTCCCTGACTTCTGTGACAGGGGAGCAGTGGAGGTTCTGTAGGGCTTTCCTGGTCAGTGTGATCTGAGGACGCTCACTCACACAAGGATCACTGGGCATGCGGGGTGTGGAGCCCCAGGGTGGGGGGACTGGGGAGGGGCAATGCCGAGGCTGGGCTCCTCCCAGCCCCCCGCCCCCCATCCCCGCTGGTGCCTCAGAATAGTGCTGATGTAATTCATAACCGTCCCTTTCTCCCACAATAAAAGCCACCAAGCGAGAAAAAGGGGTTTCTTCTCTAAAATTGCTTTTCTGCATTCTTTGACAGAGGCTGTGGGGCCTGCGTGTAATCAATTCACAGCCTGGCGCGCGGCGGCTCAGCCACTCGAGCTGGGAGAGAAAGCTCTAGAGAAAAGCCCAGAGGGCCAGCTGCAGCTGAAAATGAGGTCGCCCAGACACCGGCCCTGCGGCCGCTCGGGACCAAAGAAACGCCCACGAGCCCGCCGCCTGTGGGAAGCACCGCCTTGCTGGCCACGGAGGGGAGTCCCGAGGAGGCAGGCTGCTGCTTGCCCATTGGCGCAGAGACCCAGAGAGGGCGACCAAAGGCGAAGGTGGCTTTTTAAGCCTCTCCCAGGCTGCTCAGACCGCAGGGCCTGGAGGCAGGGGTTTGTTTCTAGCCCAGAGGAATAGAAGCAGCTTTGTCATGCTGTCCTGGTCTGCTGTTGGCTTTCCAGGTGACCTTGAACGAGAAACACTGACAATCACTTCCTTCTTCTGTAAAGTGGGATAATAACCCCCAAATTGCAAGTGGATTATAAGGCACAAAGACAAGCTTTGAAATATCTGATCATTTCTCTCCAGCAATTACCCCTTTGTTCCGACGCGTCCTTGGTAACCTTTGCCGAGCCCTGAGAACAAGGCAATCATGAACATTACAGAAAAGTGGAACGAACCCTGACCACCGGCAGAAGAGCTTTGCTAGGAAAGGTAGAGACCGTGGCTGTGCCGGGATACTATGCCGCCAATAAAAATCGCCTTGCAGGAAAACACTGTTGCAGGAACATCAAGACACTGAGTACATCGTCCCTGTCATGAAGCCCCTGCTCGGGGACCACCCCGGAGAGGCTAGTTCCGAGGAACGGGCCCCATGCCTCAGTGGGAGAATTACATGAGGCCTCTCCCAGGGAAGCCCAGACCAAGCACCCGAAAGGTCTGCAGGGAAGACTAAGCTCAGAGGCACTGCCTGCCGACCGCGAGGGATGTAGGAAACGCATGGGTGGTCTTCACGTCCCCACAAACAGAGTATAAATGGGGTCTCTATGAGTTCAAAGGGCGGAGCTAGTCATTTAGCTGCCTGGTAAAAAACAAGAACAAAAACGAAAAACACTCCTTAGAGGAAGACAGCAGAATCCAGTATTTCTGCAACAGGCTGTCCAGAACGCCCAGCATTCAGTCAGAAAATCACTGGACATACAGAGAGGAGCAGGAACACGTGGAAGCCGGACTGACGGTCGGCAGGAAGTACACAGAAGGTGGCCTTGATGACTGCGGGGGGAGGGGGTACGAGGGGTCTAGCTGGTAATTTTAAAAAATACAGTAAAAAAAGATAATCTTGCCCTGGCTGGTGTGGGTGAGTGGACTGAGTGCTGTCCTGTGAACCAAAGGGTCGCCAGTTTGAGTCACAGTCAAGGCACATGCTTGGGTTGTGGGCCAGGTCTCCAGAAGGGGGCGCACGAAAGGCAACCACACATTGATGTTTCTCTCCCTCTCTTTCTCCCTTCCCCTATATCTAAAAATAAATAAATAAAAATTTTAAAAACAAAGATTGCCTTATAATGTTGGGTTTAGCAGAGAAAGACTTTAAAGTAGCCATTATAAATATGTTCAAAGAATTAAAGGAAAAATATATTTTAAAAATGAAAGGATATGACACCAATGAGGGAACAAATAGGAGATCTCAGCAGAAGGGCAAAAACTATTTTTTATTTTATTTTATTTTTATTTTTTTTAAAGATTTTATTTATTTATTTTTAGAGAAGGAAGGGAGGGATGGAGAGAGAGAGAGAAACATCAATGTGCAGTTGCTGGGGGCCACGGCCTGCAACCTAGGCATGTGCCCTGACTGGGAATCGAACCTGCGATGCCTGGTTCGCAGCCCGCGCTCAATCCACTGAGCTACACCAGCCAGGGCCAAAAACTATTTTTTAAGAAAACCAAACACAAACTTTACAGTTGAAAAGTGCGATAATGGCCATAAAAATTCACAGTGCGTTCGAGGAGACGGGGACACGAAATGGCAGGGACCCGAACGGGAGAGCAAAGAAAAGGATCCTACTGTGAGAACAGAGGTGTTTTCACACTGAAGAAAAACGATCAGGATGGAGAAAGAGCACTTCTTTCCACACACAGGGCGAGCCGGCTCTGACCCGGCCCCTCGGGCCCCAGGGATGCTGGGGGAGCTGGAGGGGGGTCAGGGCAGGCAGCGGGCCTTGCAGGGGCCGCCCCGAGGGGCCCCGGTGGGGCGGGGAGGAGGGACCCTGAGACGCCAGAGCTGAGGGCCCTCCCGCTCCCTCCAGATCACCGGATTGGCAGTAAATCTCCACCTGTCTCTCTGTCGTCCTCCCCTCCCTTCTAGAATCTCAGCGTTCCCTCCCGGGGTCTCTCCGGCCCCCTCTTCCGCCCCGTTCTGCTGCGTTCACCCCCTCTCCCACCTTCTCTCTGCTCCTGTGCATGTCCCGTTCCGACCCCCCCCCTTCTCTGTCTCAGCCTCCTTCTGTCTGAATGTCCCTCTCCGTCTGTGTGTTTCTGTCCGTGTGTCTCTCCTCATCTCGCTGGGTTTCTGTCTGTCGTGTCCCCACCCTTCTCAGCCAGTGACAGGGCAGTAAGATGGGGCCAGAAATAGACCAGCAGCTGGGAGGCCAGAGGCCCCTGTCTCTCTCCTCTCTGCTCGGGGCTGGGAGGACAGGCTGTGGCCGTCCAATCACCCACAGGTGGGGCTGTCGGGGCTGGAGCCCCCCGGGGGGAGAAGGCAGCAGCCCACCGGGCCCAACTCCAGGACAGGCAGGACTCATGGTGGGCGGTGCTCTGGGTTCTGTCCCGGGAGGGCGACCATACCCCTGGCTCCACAGCACAGACCCTCAGATTCAGCCCGAGTCCTGTGAGCAGGACCGGTCTCAGGCCTCAGGGCATGGCAGCCCTGCCCACATGTGGGGCAGCTCCCCTGTGAAAGGGGCACAAGTCCTTTGGGGGGAGGCCCCTCAGTCTCAGTTCTCTCACCCCATCGAGTTTCTGGGCTCTGCGCTCACATCCTCCCTCCGGGACACTTGCTGGAGCCTCCCGTGTGCCGACTCAGCTCCGTCCTTGCGCTCTTGCGTCTGCCGTCACCTGCCATTTGCATTGTTTGAGGCAGGCTCATGAGAGCGGGACTCTATGCCACCTGGTTCCCCCGGGACCCGGCGCCGAGAGCCTGGCATGCAGTAGGTGCTCAGCAGTGTTTGCCAACTGTAAGAACAAACAAGGATGGATAAACGAACTCATCCATCCTCTGCCAAACAGTCCCTGTCACGCCTGGCATGCGGCGGCCGCGTGCTCACCCACAGGAAGCCGGGACCCCCTCGCAGAGGCAGACTCCGCTGGCTCTGGAGGACGCCCCTCCTCCCCGTGCGGTCACTCCCAATGTGCACGGTCAACACGGTTGGTGTCCTTCTGCGGTCAGCACGCAGTCTATTCCTCTAGCATCGGGCGGTGGCCCTGGCCCAGAATGCCGGCTCTCACCCAGAAATCTGGTTGAAATGGCCACACAGTGTGACGCCGTGCGCACAGCCCCACTGACTGAGTTGGTCACTCGACCAGCGAGGAAGGGCCCTGGGCCCTGTGGACATGGGGTTCCTGCTGCGGGAGCTCCTACCTGGATGGCGGGGACGGGCACACAGACACAGAGGCACCCGGGCAGGCCCCGAGGGGTCTGGGGCCCCAGAGAGGCGGGCAGCCCTGCTTGGATGGTGCCTGGTGGAGGAGGCAGACGTGGCGGGTGGCAGGGGCTGTTTCAGAGTGAAGACAGTGAAGACAGATGTCCCACTACCTCGGTGGCACTTCTGCAGCCCAGGTCCTAGGAGGGGCCCCTGGCTGGGCCTGGGAAGCTCCCTTGGGTGCGGAACTGGCTGAGGAGTGAGAGCTGACCCCCTTCCCGGCCTCCGAGCAGCCCTGGGCCTGGACATGCCCTGGGGTGGCCTTGCATCTGTCCCCCAGGTTGGGGGACACCCTGAGGGCTGCAGCTACTCACAGTATGGAGGCTACCTGCCTCTGGTTCCCACAGAGAAGAGCACAGGGCAGGGGGACGCTGGGGGACCAAGCAGCCAGGCCCTCAAATACGGGGGTGGTGGCCTTGGGTCTGGGAGGCTGCAGAAGGGTGGGTACATCCCAGGCCAGGGGACAACTCTGCAAGGAGGGCCATAGGTGGGACACCTGGGCCCCTGTGTCCTAAAGGGCTGTCCCTGCTCCGGGGGCTGGTCTGGCCCACGCTCTGCCCGAGGCTGCAGCTGCTCCGTGGGCTGGGCCGCCGTCAGCAGACACACTCAGGGTGGAGCGACGGTCTCTCCCTGTGAGCCAGTCGGAGCTGATGAGGACACACCGTCTCCTACTGGGTGCCTGGCGCCCGCCCTTCGCCCTCACGGGGAGCTCCACCGGAGCTTGACAGGAGGGAGGGCAACGCTCAGATGGGGGGCGCTTGGGGGGTGGGGGAGGCCTCCCCAGTGGAGATGGCCAGGACCTGGCAAGTCCTCCCCTTGGGGCCAGAGGGCTTCCGAAGGCAGGAGGTCCTGTGGCCGAGTCCCACAGCGCATCTGTGGCCGTCCTGTCTGCAGGGTGACGGTGTGTACGGAGTGCCTGGCCCACAGAGAGTGAGCCGCAGGATGAGTGAGCACAGCGGTGGGGACCCGAGCAGCTCAGAGTCCAGGAAAGGGCAGCAGACCGGGGCTGGCTGTCCGACCAGGAGGCAGGATGGGGGCAGGTGAGAGGGAGCTGCCCCTTCGGGCTCCCCATCCATCCCACAGGCATGCCCCATGACCTTGCAGGTGATTCAGAGACTAACAGGGAACTGGGGACCACACTGGTCCCTTCACTAATATTTGGGCGCCGACTGTGAGATAGACGCCCTGGGCGTTACCATGGCGACCATGCCCAGGGGGTCCCCGCCCTCCTGTGACCTCGGTCCAGTTAGGGAGAAACACTGGTGGACAGTGACGGCTCTTCCTCTTCTGGCCCCTTCTCTGACCCCAGCCCCGCCCTGGACAGGTGGGCCCGCCGCCCCTTTCACGGTCCAGATGAACAGACTGGGGCGGCCCGAGGAGGAGCGCACTGGCCCCCACGGAACCCCAGGCCCGACTGCTGTGGCAGAGGCTGCCCCACCAGGGGTCTGGGAGACGAGAACACTGAGGGCAGCATCCTTCACGTGTCTCAGTCTCTGTCTTCCAGAACATTCCCAGGACTGGGCTGGTTCGAGCCACTGGAAATCTCAGCAGGGATCCTGGCGCCTAGGGAAGGGCCGAGCTCTAAAAATAAACCGCTCAGAACGGCCTGGGAGCTGTGGGCGGGGGCCTGGTGAGCAAGCACTGCCGCCTGGCGCCCCCGGCAGACGACGGCTGGGCCGTTTGGGCCGTGGCGCCCCCCTCTTGGGCAGCTGGCCCCTGGGATGGGCTGCTGGCAGCTGGCAGCCAGTAATATTTGATCCCCGGCTCCCAGGGGCGCCCCCACCCCCACACATCCATGCACACTCACGCCCATGCACACCACACATGCCCCAACCCGGGGCACTCTCCACAGACCGAGGCTGGGGCTGTACCCCGGGAAGGGGCCGGGGCAGGCACCTGGGACGCTGGAGTTACTTTGGCAGCAGCGGCAAGCCTCAACACAGGTAGGGGGTATCTCCTGGTGCTCCACAGTCTCTGCCCCCCCGAAGGAGGAGAGACCGTGGGCCTGGGGTGGGAGAGGGCTCTGGTGGGGGGGCCTTGCATTCCCCAATGGAGGAATGCATTCCACGGAGCCCCAATGCAGCCATAGGCTCTCCTCTGGCTGGGGCTCGACCCCGCTGCCCTCCCACTCCAAGCCCTGGCCCCTATAGGGTTGGGGGAACAGCTCACCTTTCCTGCTCTAAACGATGGGCTGCCGCCTGCGTGTCAGTCCGGCTGGCTTAGTTAGGAGCTGGCTGCTGGTTAACGGGTTTGCCGGAGTCAGACCGCAGAGCTTCAGAGGCGGCGCTGCGCCTGGCCCTCGGGGGAGAAATGCCCCCATCCCCCTCCGGGCTGGTGGGGGCTGAGGTCCTGCCCAGACAGGGGTGGCAGCTGGCCTACCACTCGGGGCTCCGTGTGGGGAGATTCCCTGGAAAGGTGGGGAGAGCACGGGGGAGACACACCACTCTGGGCGGCTCTCCACAGACCAGCAGCGTGCTTCTAGGCTCACAAAAGGACACCGTCTTGGCGGGGGGCACCCAGGGCACGGTGCTGGCATAAGGGGCCTGTCCTGGGAGCCCCCCATCCCCGTCCCAGTGCTCTGAGGGAGGGGCTGTCCAACCTGACCTCCTGCCACAATGGATTCTGTGCCTCACCCTGGGCTGGCTAGTCCCCTAGAGTCGGGTGATTGGTGCCCAGGACGGGGAGGTGGGGAGATTGGGGAAAGGCCTGTGGGCTCCCTCCACTACCCCCAGGAGAGGCAGTGAGGCTGAAAGGACCTCAGACAGGCCAGGCACCCTCCCCCCACCCCCGTGCTGTGAACCTTTCCTGGGCACACGGCAGGGAGTGGGGTTCATCGGGATAATTCTGGGGGACTCGAGTGTGAGCTGGCCTCTGCCACCCAAGTCCTGCGGCTGTGATGGCTCAGTGGGAGCGTGGGGGCTGTGTGCTGTCCAGCCTCACCTGTGGCTGGAGGCAGGAGGGCACCGTGGGGAAGGCCCTGGTGGACAATGGAGACAGGCCGGTGGCCGCCACGGGGTCTCAGACTGAGCGAGTCCTTCCTGGAAATACCTCCTAACGCCCTTCCTGTGCCAGGTGTCCCCGCCACCCTCGAGGTCCTCAGAGTCACCCCACAGTGGAGGCCTGAGCCCATGGGCGGTGCCGCGCCCTGCACCGGGCCTGCTTTCTCCTCCACACACGGAAGCAGGCTAGAGTGTCAGTGATGAATTAGGCGCAGGGAGAGAGTAACAGTAACCAATAAAATAGAACAGTTATAACCACAGACGGCGATGAAAATTACGTGAACGTGGTCTCTCTCTCTGTCAAAATACCTTTTCAATTAGAGGAAGCACTTTCCGGCTTCTCACTGGCATCTCCGAGTTGCCAGCCGCGTGCTCTCGTGCTGGGGGGCGTTATTCAGTAAAGTGAGAGTGACCTGAAGACGGGTGCAGCGACCCCGCCCCGCTGGGATCCGTGGTGGCTGCTGTGTGCCCAGCGGGTGGGGGCGTCTGCAGCGTGGAGACGCTGCACACCGGGAGGCCTCCTGCTCCGGGCGGGACACAGCAGGACGGCTTGAGATTTCATCCCGTTCCTCAGAACGGTGTTCCATTTAGAACTCATGAATTGTTTATTTCTGGAATTTTCCATTTAATCGTTTCGGCCCGCGGTTGCCCGCAGGTGACGGAAACCAAGGAGGGGGGACCGCTGATAGGGACGGCGGTGGAGGCTGTCCTGGAGCCCCGCGGTGCCCGTGGCCATGCTGGCAGACCTCCCGCCTGCAGTGCCGAAGCTCTGGGCACCCAGAAGCCGAGTGTCCCCGGCCGGCGGCCAGGCCCTGCTGACATGCGTCCCCTCGGGTGCTCTGTGGGCTTGTCATTTGGCCACGTCACCACGGTCACCGGGCCCCTGCGGGAGGGCTGCCCCCGCCCGGGGTTCCCCTCCCCTTCCTGACCCAGACACCTGTCTGCTGTACTGGTGGCTCTGGCTGAGACAATGTGGGGTAACAAAGAGTCCCCACCCTCCGCAGCTCCCACAATGAGCCTACGGTCCGTGCTCCTGGGTCTGGGGTGTGGCTGGCCTGGGCTGGGTCTGGCTGGGCTGCATTGGTGCTGCTGTGCTGGAGGAATCTTTGGTGGGCTCCACACTCTCGTTCTGGCACCCGTTCCCTGGGTGGTGGCAGAAGAGGCCAGCCCCGCCGCTGCGGCTTGTTCCAGTGCGGCTAACACTGCCTGGCCACCCTCTGCCCTTGAATCGAGAGGGTGAGGGTGAAGATTCTACCTGCTCTCCTGGGGGCACTGCGAGGTCCCTGGGTGGAGGGCGGGCAAGGAATGGGGACGAGGGACCCTACCTTCCCCGTCTACACGCACCTGCCCGGTGTTCTCTGGTTCATTCTTGTGCCGGACCCCCAGCCTGGGGGCTCCAGGGGGACGGTCGCTCGAGGTTCTCTGGACCACATGGTCCTGAGGCACGTATCACTGAGATTAGGTCAGGTTCAGAGGCAAGAGGGGAAATCAGCACCAGGTGATGGCATTCCTCCCAGCCCAGGGGACCCAGGAAGAGAAATGGATCTAAGCTGGGGGAGCATGGGTGTGACCCTGGGGGATGGGAGCATCTTCACGGGGGAGGTGGCCCCAGAAAGGGCCTCAGCAGCCCAGGAGGGGACAAGGCAGTGCCCAGGCCGAGCAGGACCATCCTTAGTCTGGCCGGCCCTGCGGCCTCTGGCTGAGCAAACTGCCCTCCCTCTCCGGGCCTGGGCACTGCAGAGTGCGCAGCCCCGGGCCCCTGCCCCAGGCCCCTGCCCGAGGCGAGTCCCCCTCTGGGCTGTGAGCTCCATGAAGCCCCCCCCGGCCCCAGCTCTAAAGGAACCGGTACCTCGGAACCTCTGGCCTTGTGACTTGAATTGTGACAGTCCTGCTCTGTCATCCCTGATGGTGGCACTCGGGGGCCGGCAGGCTCTGGAGAATGAGCGACCCAGCAGGGTGAGCGGCTTAAAGGTCACTCGCAAACACTCTTGTTCACGTTAATCCAACAGATAAAGACTACTGAGCCCCAGTGCCCTTAAGCTACAAAGGCATTTAAATACCAGCCATTCAAAACACCGAGGAGAGAGGGGTTATTTGTCCACGTTAAACACTCCCTCGCCTCCCGGGGTTCAAGGGCCGGGCAGAGAGGACAGCTGCGGAAAGAACCCCATGCGGGGGGGATCAACCAGAGGCGTCTGTCCCCACCCGGCGGGGCGCCCGGGAGAGGGAAAGGCCTGGGTACAGGAGCAGGCACCAGTGCGTCCAGAGTCCAGGCTGTGTGCTCTCGGCCACCCCCACCCCAAGCGCCCCCGTTTCTCCCATTTCCGCCTGTGTCTTTCTCTGTGGACCCCTGTCCCCTCTGTCTCTCTCTTGGCCTTGAGTAGCCCTGACGCGACGATCGAGTGTCCTCTTCAGGCATTTAAATGTGTTCGCGTTTTCTACGCTTCATTTAAAAAGCAGATGAGTGGGGTGTTTCCTCTTTCTCTCAAAACACACAGCGGAAGCCGGCGAATGGGGTTAATTGGTCCTTTCCCCCTGCTGTCCTCTCCGCGGAGGCCTGAGTCCTGGCCGCTCACACTAATCCCACCGACTGGGCAGCGGGAGGCACGTAATGCCCAGAGCCTGTGCCTCCTGGCCCGAGCCCCACCCCACCCCCGGGTTGCCCTGGGGTCTTGTCACCTCCAGGTGATGATAGCACTGGTGACAGCAGGAAGGAGCCACCTGCCTGTGGTCCTCTGCTGGAACGTCTCTAGTCCGTCCCCCTCCCCGTCTGTCACTGAATGCCCCTTCCACGTCCTTCCCTCCACGGTCCCTCTCCACCCCAGCCTCAGCGCATGTGCCCTGCCTGCAGCTGGCCCTGCGCCTCGATGCTCGCTGTTCGCTCGGTGGGGAGGCTCCTCGTTCAAACACCACCTCCTCCATGCAGCCTTCCTGACCTCCTCCCTCTTCCCCACTGGGCCTTTGTGTGCAGACTTTCAGGAATGCGCTAGTGACAGTGGCCCCAGGGAGGACACGTGCCCCTTTCTGCCCTGAGATGGAACCCTGTGAGCACGGGCATGGGGACGTAGGCTGAACGAGTACTTCCCAATGGTGACCACCGATACCGTGACACAGCAGGGCTGCAATGACGTGGGCACACTCCCTGCCTCCCCCAGCCCCGGAGACCGCCGACTCTGCCCACTGACCTCTCCCCGCTGGGACCCTGGAATCGGGGAACACGCTGAGAGACAGAGGGCAGGAGCAGGAGAAAGGGCGAGAGTGCCTGCGTGGGCCAGCGCCTGCGGTAGGAAGGTCCATGGTGCTCGGAGGAGAGGGAAAGCTCCGAACCCTCGGGCTGAGGCAGCACGTGGAGAACAGGGAGCGGGGAGCCACGTGCAAGAGAGACAGCCGCCACAGGGTGGACGGAGAACGGATCTGCGGCAGAGGTGACTCTTTGCAGAGACTGGGCTGCGTGGACCGGGAGATTCTTTGGGGTTACGTGGTGTTGCTCAGCACCAGGAATTCCGCTTCTCGGAGGCATCCCAGCCTGCACTGTACCCCCAAATGTACAGCCTGCACTGTACCCCCAAATGACCACACGGTTGAGCCCCCTCACCCCATTCCTGGTGGGGAGCACAGAGGTTGCACACCCCTCTCCCGCTCCCCGCCGGAGCGCCAGGGCCCTGGCCTGGCAGCCAGCACCTTGAGGCCTGTGTCTCACAGCCAAGCTGCCCTCCAGGCACAGCTCCCGAGCCCCATGGTCTCTCCTGGATCAGCCCCTTAGAGGGACCAGCTGCTGCCGCCGAGTTCCTGCGTTGTTCCTGCTTCACAGCAGAGGAGACCGAGGTTCAGAGAGGCAGAGTGACTTGCTAAAGGTCACACAGCAAAGGCAGGAGGTGCAGATGCAGGCCTCGGGACCCCATCCAATGTTGTTTCTGTCCCAAGGCTCGGCCTCCGTGGCATTTACATGTGGTGTTGGCAAATGGCCTGTTTCCTGCCCTCAAGGTGGAGAAGCCCCTCCAGGTGTGTCGGGGTGGGGGGCTGCAGGTGCCTGGCTGGCCCTGCTCTGTCAGGGATCCAGGGAACTGGTGGGCTTTCCTACCCCACAAGGGCTTGGGCCCATTTCCCCCCCAGCCTCAGCAAGCCTGGGGGGCTGAGTCTCCCCTCAAAGAGCCTCAAGCAGTCCCGGAGATTTTAGAGGCTCATCTCTGTGGTGCTCTGTGAGGCCCCGTGTCTGCAGTCAGAAGCCTCCGGAGTTCTGATGGTTTTTTCATGTATCTGTAACTTGATTGAATTTCAGACTCCAGGGGGCCCTCTGGATGCCGCCGGTCCAAGTCCGGGAGCCTCCTTGCAGGGGCGGGGCTCCCGCCTGTGCCTCACCTGCTGCTGGTGCAGCTGCTGGACAGAGGCCGAGGTGCAGGGACCCTAGGGGACGGCCCCACCCACCTGCAAGAAGTGGGGCGGTAGGGCGAGAATTGAGCAACCTGGGTTCAAGTCCCAGCTCTGCCATCCCCCAGCTGTCCAGATGTGGGCGAGCTAGTTCCGACCTCTCTGATCTTCGGTTTTCTCATCTCTCAAATGGGCACAATTATGCAGGTTTGTGAGAGGAGTGAATAAAATAACCCACATTTGGTGCTCAGCACAGGGTGCAGAGTGAGTGTCCACTGGTGTCCGCTGCTGTGAGGTTGTTCTGAATTCTGCAGGTGACATGGGACTGATGGCCCTCAAACAGCCCTCAGCCCAGGGTCAAGCCCAAGCTCGGGACCTGAGGGACCCCCTTCCGCCTGCTCGGCTGCACCCCTCCTCCAGGCTCTGCGTGCCCCTCGTCCTGTCCAGACCCTGCACTGTTCCCTCTGCCCCTCTCCCTGAGTCATCCCCCTCTCCCACCCCACCCCACCCCTCACCTTCCAGGACCAGCGCCTCCTCATCCTCCAGGCTCACCTCCAGTGCCACCTCCGGGGGGGCCTCCCAGGCCACCCGGTCGGCCTTCCTGCGCAGCACCCACCAGGACCCCGTCTCTCCCTCTGGTGTTCAGCTGTCACCGCGCTCCTGAAGGAAGTCCTGCCGCTTCTTCCTCTCTCCCCGCCCCACCCCCCTTGTAATTTCACAAGTTGCATAGGCTCTGGTATGTGTGATGCACACGCAAATGTCACGGAAACGTGTAACACGCAGAGTAAAAGCCAGCTCCGCTCCCAGCCCCTCCCACACCCTCTCCCGTGAGCCGCGGCTGCTCTCCGGCTGTTCTCTGTTTTTGCTCTCAGCTCTGCGTTCCTTTTATAACTTTAAATAATACACTTCCGCCTCTTTCTTACCGACTCCGCACACTGTCTGCTGGCTCCCGCTCCGAAATGCCAGGCTCCTCGCGCCCACACCCAGGCCCTCTCTCCTGCGCCCCTTCGCCACCCGGGGGGTGTTTTCTTCTCAAGAGGCTCCCCCAGCCCGTGACTTACAGCAGAGACCACTGGCCATCTGCCCCGCTGACCGGGGGCAGCCCATCAGGCCAGGGTTGGCCAGCTCAGGTCCAGGCCCTGCTGTGGCCTCCGGAGCACGCGTGCCCTGGAACTCACCCTGCGGCCCTCTGCGGCCCCTCCCCGCAGCCTTTCCCCGCAGCCTCCCCGGCCCCGTGCCGCTGCTCCCTAGACAGAAGTCTGTTCCCTGCTGGCTTCCTCTGGCCGCTCACTCTGAGCTTTAAGACCCCTCCCTCGGGGCCTCCCCGGGAGCCCATTCTGGGGTTCCCTCCCAGGGAGATGCTCTTCTCTTGGTTGCTCTTGGCTGCCCTGTGCTTCTCTCCTGCATTGGAGGGTCTTCTCTGACCCTCCTGTGGGAGGAACAACCAGTTCACCCTTTACCATGGCCATGGCCCCGGGGCTGCGGCCTGTGGTGGGCGCAGGGCAGAAGGAGCCGGCTGAACCGGCGAGCAGAGATGCCCGCCTCTCCGTATGCTGACTCCGGCCAGCGTGAGGGGTGCAGCCCACGGTCCCTCCCCTTCCCCCTGCTGCCCCTCCGATGGGTCCGCTCCGCTGTGCAGGTCAAGGGCAGCTCTGCTCCAGGTGGGACAGCGATGACTGTACCCCCTCGCTTTGGTGATGGACCACGTCTGCGTGTTGGGGACTAGTGAAGGGGGCCTGTGACGTGAGTGAGCATCGTGCGAATAGTATTCCCCGAGGGGCCAGGAAGTGTGGTTGCACCTGCTGACCGGGAAGCGTGAGCCCAACTCTTGACCACAGGCCCCGGGGCGGGAACCGCGTGGTGCCGAGTCCCAGCTCGCAGGTCCCTCGGCTCCGGGGCTCGCTGCTTCAGCCCCGCCCCGATCTGCACTGCCTTCTCCTGGGCCTGGTTTGATGACGAGCAGCTGGCCTGGACTCAGGTGTGCATGCAGCCTGGGTTTGTGTGCGTGCGCAGCCTGGACTCGTGCGTGCACACAGGCCCGGGGGTGAGCCGGCTGCCCCCCTCCTCAGCAGAGGGGTCTGTTTCCCTCACCATTGTGCGCAGCTAGGCCGGGTGTGGGACTGTTCAGACCTCTGCCTTCCGAACTTTGCCCACCTCGTCCCCTGGTCCTCCGGCTCCCAGGGCCCGTCGGGAGAAATCTGATGCGGGTCTGACGCCAGTCCCCCGATCTGGAAACCGCTTCTTCCAGTGTGAGCTCAGGGTTTTTCTCCTTCTGTTGCCGTGCTGAGTTTCGCCAGGTGTGGGTGTTTTTCTGTCATCAGTCACACTCCACACCTCCCGGGCACCTGCCAGCTGCAACCGTGGATCTTGCCGCGGTGCGCGGGGAATGGCACCTCCGTGGTTTCTGGCTCTCGTGTTTCTCTTCTGTGCTGTGCCTCGCCCTCCCATGAGCCGCTTGCCGGTGCTGCTGGGTCTCAAGATCAAACGTCCCTCAGTCAGTTGTTTGCCCACTTCCGTCTCCAGGTCCGGAGGTTCTCTCCCTCGTCTGCAGAGGACCAGCCCGACCTCCAGGCGCGGCCGCGGGGTTGTTCAGCCTCATGGGTAGTTGTTCGTTTGTTTGTTAATTTTAGCAATCTTCGCAGTACTCAGTGTCCCAGCCATACTCCCTCATTCCTTTCCTTCTCTCTAACCCTCAGCACCCAGGCAGGACCCACCCAGGCGCCCGGGCCCCTGGCCGGGGGAATCAAAGGTCAAGGTCACCCGCAATGCTGGTTAACAAGAGAGACGGGACCAGACTCCTGCAGGTCGACCAGTCCCATCTTCTGTGCCAGTTCGGGCTTCTCCAGGCTCCACCGGGGAGGCCCGTGCTCCCGTTGCCTCTGGCCGGGGACGGCTCCGCCCAGTCTCTGCGGCGAAGCTGCCCGAACTGCAGCGGAGCCCTGGCGGCCCCTCCCTCCTCTGCCCGCACAGCCGGGTCGTTCTCTCTGTCCGGCCCTCGGAGGAGGTCCGAGGCGCAGCTTGGGCAGGAAGCCCAGGCCGGCGGGCCGCCCTGGCCATTCTTCCTGGCAGATTGGGATTCACAGTATTTCTGTTTCTTTCCCCTAATGTGACTCTGAAGCATTACTTTCCTCCCCAGGTGGCGTACCCCAGGGACCCAGTCATCCGTCAGACAGGAGAGTTTCACCCACTCCCTGGCAGCTTGGGTGGGCGTGGCTCGCCGTATTTACTTCTTATCTGGGGGTGTGGACCTGTCAGCTGCCTCACTGGCTCCCTGGAGGGTTTGCTGTCTGCTCTCTGGGCTCCAGATGGGGGGGGAAGGGGGGAGCACCTCCCTCAGGGTGACCTGTGATGTCACTCAGCACCTGGTCCAGAGGCAGCTGCCCAGTGGGTCCTGGGAGTGTCTCCTGTGCAGGATGGCAAGGCCCCGGAAGGTGCAAGGCATGGGCCAGCCCGCTCGGCTGCTGAGCCACTGTGGTGTGTGGGGCTTGGAGCTCGCCTCACAGACAGGAAGGAAAGTCCCTGCTCTCGGGTCTGGGAGCTCTGCGGGGGACCACCAGATCCTCATGGAAAACACCCAGGGAGCCGTGGGGGGAGGCAGGGAACACGCAGGGAGTGCCTGAGCCCTGAGATGGGCCCTCCGCTCCCCTCCCCAAGTTCATCCACCCTCTCGGGTCAGGTGCTCCCATCAGCCCACTTTACAGAGGAGGAACTGAGGCCTCAAGAGGCAAACACTGTGCCTGAAGTGGCAGGCAAGTGGCAGAGCGGCCACGCGGCCAGAGCCACCTGTCAGCCTCCAACCCTGTCAATGGCACCAATCTAAGTAATTGAAGCCACAGAGAGACCACGTGTGCCTGAGACCCACGGGAGGGAAAGGTGACCCCACCCTCAGCTGCAAGCTGGGGAGGGTGCCCCTGAGCAGTGGGTTTGGGGAACGCAAAGAGTGGGGGTTGCTGCAGTGCAGGGCGGGGGCACAGGGACAGGAAGGGGCTGGAGAACAGGCAGACGTGCCAGGAAGCTGGGGCTCAGAGCCCCAAGTGACACAGTCACATCTACATTTCAAAAACCACTCAGAGTGCAGCGGGGAGAGGGACAGGAATGCCATCTACGGGGGGTGGGACAGGCATCAGCCAGGGCTCAGGACTCTGCGTGGTGGGGCCAGGCAACTTGCCTCCCCCTTCCTCCGCCCAGCTTTCCCTGCCCTGTTTGTCCTCCCACCCCCAGCCCTACCCACCCGCGTTCCGGGGGCGACCCAGAAAAGAGGAGGGTCGGCAGGCGGGTTTTAAACTGACTTCCAACCTGCCCTGTGAGCCTCGGGAAGCCCTTGGATCTCTCGGAGGCTCCGGATCATCTGAAGCTGAAAACAATTTTCCTGCCACCAGGAGCTGGTGGAGGGCCCAACAGGTGACAAATGAGAACAGACCCGGGAACAAGAGGGGAGGCTGGCGGCTGCAGGCGGGCCGTGTCACATCCACTCATCCCTCATCCATATGGATGCCCTGCCCCTCTGGCCTCTCCTGCGGCCAAGTCTGGGCCAGCAGCCTTCAGACGCGATCCGCAGATGTGATTAATGCAGGTTCCACTCAGCATCGCTCTGCGGAGGGGCCTGCGGGCTGGAGAGTAATTACAATCAAGTTTGAGATAAGCTGATGGTATTAATGAAAATCATCACCCTCCAGGCAACTAATCCAGGCAAAGGGATGGATTGGCCGGGTTTGGATTCCTCCTTTTGCTCCTGTGGTTTCAATCAAGAACACATTCAAAGGCCCGGGGAGGCCGCTCTCCCAGCTCGGCGGCCCTTCCCCGGGAGGCCGCAGGCAGAGCAGCCCGCCTGCCTTCTGAACAGGCCCTCTGAACATCCACACGGCTCTCCCCTCGTGTCTCCCCCCTCGAGTCTCCCCCCACCTGTCGGCCCGTCCTTCCTGGGAAGGCTGGTCAGGCTCTCTGACAAAAAGCACCTGCTGGGTGCCGGGGTCCAACTTCCCAAGACCCAAGCCTGCCCACGTGGTTGCCTCCTGCTGAAGATTCTCCCATGGGCTCTGGTCACGTGTCATGTCACGCACACAGACCAGAATTCAGTGAGGGCCTGTGGGATCTGCTCCCATGTCACCGCTGACACCACCGCCGAGGGGAGGAGGAAGGCTTCTCTCAGCTGGGGTAGAGGGGCTGTCACCGGACAGGGTCCAGGTGGGGCTGGCCCTGCCCCGGCAGATCCAGGGCTCCCGGCTCTAGACTCTCGCAGGAGAGAATCCAAGGACTCGTCAAGAGCTGAGCAACTGCTGTTCGGGGAGAGATGGGGGGTCGGGCGGCGGGCTGCTGGAGACGGGATCAGGGCTCGTGCCTCAGGCTCCGCGGGCTGCAAGCCTCGCGGGCCCCGCCCTGACAGAAGCGCATGTGCATGTCCCCGTGGACTTGGCAGCTCACGAGAGAGCTGTGCGCACGGTGAGCCGGTTCTGGGACTTTGTCTGTTTCCAAGGAGGAGTTGTTGCTGACCTGTGTGGTGTCAGATTCTGGCTCTGCCTTCGGGTTGGGGTCAGGGTCCCGTCCTGATGCGGCCTGCTCCGGAAGCTTCGTGGCGTTCGTTCCCCCACCCCGGGCCACCCTTCTCCTTCTGGTGTCAGTTTTCTTGGTAACAATGCCATGATGGGCTGTGGGCTCAGTCTCTGCTGAATGCTTCCTCCACCCAGGACTGCTCTGTGCCAGCCCGCCCTCATGGTTGCTGACTTCTGCAGCCACCGCAGGGGTTCCTGCCAGAAGCTGCTTCTCTCTGATCCGGGGTGGAGCTGGACCTGCCGGCTTATCAGCCTGTGATGTCCGCTCCTGTTTCCTCAGCCCACTTGTCAGCAGTGCTGCTAACTTCTTTCTCTCCTGTCTCACAGGGATGGCAGTGCACAGGGGGAGAGGCTGGGAAAGCAGAGGGAGAACATTCCAGACTGAGGGAACAGTGTGTGCAAAGAAAGGGCTGAGGCAAGAAGGAGGTGGACCAAGCCTTAGTGTCAACCTCAAAGGGACTTGAATGGCAGACCAGGGGCAGGCCCAAAGGCCATCAAGGGTTTGTACATGCTCAGAGCTGTGTTAGAAGCCACCAGATGCTGTGTCATATCAACCAGCCCTCAAGGACACCCCTTTGCACCTGGGCCTGTGTTGGGTGCTGGGGACGCAGAGATGGGTCCTGAACTTGAGGGGTGCATCCTCTGCACAGAGACAGGAAAACCAATGTGGAAGCTCAGGGCTACTCCAGGTAATCCAGGAGGGCTTCCTGGAAGAGGGCTCCCTGAACTGTGCCTGGCGAGCCAGCCAGGCCAGGAATGAGGCACAGCCAGTGCACAGCAAGGCTGAGCAGGGAGAGCATTGAGGGTGGGGTAGGCAGGAGACATCGTGCCGCTGACATCACGCCAGGTGCCACGTGAACCCCCCTCTGTGTTATCTCATTATTGTCTGGGCAGCCCCGCCCCGTAACCGGTACTTTTATATCATTTACAGACGAGGACCTGGGTTCTGGGAGGTTAGGTGCCCTGCTGGGAAGTGGTGGAGCGGGGTTCCAGTCGAGGCCGCCCACGGGGTGCTGCACTCAGACTGGGCGTCGCCAGCTGGCGGTGGGCGGAGGGCGCTGGGGAGCCACTGGAGGCGGTAGGCCGGAGAAAGCAAGATCAGACTCCTACTTTCTAAACGGGACTCTGGGGGGGACGGGTAAGCCGGGAGAGGCCAGCTCAGTTTGCGGCAGAAAGGTGGGGGAAGGCATCTTTGGGGACAACGTGTGGGCTGTTTGGAGCCTGTCGCGGACCACCGGAGGTTGGCAGCAGGGACCTGGCTCACCTGGCTTCCCCGAGAAGCCCGGCCCCCACCTGAGCCAGGCCCCTGGCGGGTGGGGGAAGGGCGGCCCAGAGCAGCAGTTAAGACCTTGACAATGAGGTGATTATGTCTTGAGCTTTGCTTTAAAAACCTTAATGGATTTTTTCCACTCCATCAAGCCGCCCTGCGGTCTAGGAATGATAATTGCGATGCAGAAGGAGACTAATGCGCTGGGAAGTGAGCGACCGCACCCCACCCCCAGCCTGCTGCCTCGCTACTGGCCCAGCTTCAGAGCAGCCCTGTGCAGTGTGAGGTCCGAGCCACCGACCATCCCCGCCCTCCACCTGTGTGACAATAACCCTAGCTGGGTCCCTTGCTCCGAGGAACACACTCAGTCCCACAGCATCCTGCAGCGTCCCATTCTCAGAGGGAGAAACCCAGCCCAGAGGCCTGTGCCTGCACCCAGCACCAAGGCTTGCACACCTCTGGTGACGGGGGGCTCACCACCACTCTTCATACTCCTTGTGATCTAGCTTCCTGCTCACCAGTCCGAGGGGGAGGGTAGATCCCAACAGGACTCCTCTGCCCCATAGCTCCACCTGTGTCTCGTCTCCCGCACTCCTTCTCGCCAGAAGCACTGTAACAACAACACACCAGTAACAGCAGCTCACGCGTCAGCAGTAGTTGTGGGTGGCAGCCTCTCGCCGTTCCACACAGGGCGCCCTGTTAGGTTGCTGTGTTCCTGCTGGGGGCACTGAGACGCAGAGAGCTTGACGCTCACCTGAGGCCACATAGCTTCCTAGGTGTGGGGGAGCGGGGGAATTTGTGCCTTCTGGTCCCCGAGAGAGGCCTCCGACACTGGGGAGCAGTGTCTCCACGGCGCCGGCTCCTGGATTGATGTGCGGGGCCTTCCTGGTCACGGGCTCCCTGACTCCACCCCCCTCAGTTCCCTTCACCGGGCAGCTGTTTACTAAAAAGGGCCCGCGTGATGCTGGAGACCCCCTTTGTTCTCCAAGAATTTAGGGAGTCCGGAGGTTCCTGCTTGGCTCCCTGGAGTCTGGGGGGCCAGGGGGACTCAGGGCCCCACGCTTGTGTGACTTGGGCAGGCGACTTCCGGTCCAGAGTCCTTCAGCTCCACTGGCCCCTGAAAGCCAAGGGCCTCCTTTTCTGCGCACCTACTGTGTGCCGGGCACCAGGAGCACACGTCTACTATCTTTGATCAAGGTGGTCCTTGATCAGGTGGTGACGCCCCGCTTTCACAGAAGAGGAAACTGAGGCCTGTCCCGCTCAGGGCCACGTTGGGTGGAACCAGGGTCAGGGTGGAACCAGGGTCGGGGTGGACCCGGCCCTCTAGCTGCTGACCTCGGTTCCCACTCCTGGCTGGGGGTCTGGGGCTGAGCCCTCCCCGCTCCCAGAGGCACAGCCACCCCTTTGCTGGCAGGGCTCTCTGGTGACATCCCTGCAGGGCACCTGCCCCTGCGGGGACAGATGATTGTCTGGAACCAGGTTTGGGTCCGCCTTTGTCTGGCAGGACCGGAATTGGGTGGGTGAATAAAGACATCCGATTTATTGAGGATAATTTTTATTTTGCACATCAAGCATCCGCTGAGCTTCCTCTCACAGTGCAGAGTGGGCTCACTTGCCAGCACTTAAGATGGCTGCCCTGGCATCAGCCACCACCCCTCCCTGCCCCTTCCCTTCTGGGGTGCCCAGTGTGTCTGTAAGCAGACAACATCTGGGCTGTGCATCCAGCTGTGGGGACAGCAGGAGCCACAGGCCTGCCGAGAGGGGCGAGAGAGCCATAGCCCACCCTGGAGACACCCTGCCCCCACGCCAGGAGTCCTGCTTTGTTGGGACGCAGCTCTGCCCCTGTGGCCCCCAGTCACCCCTGGGCCCATCTCTGTTACTAGAAGCACAGGCTAGAGAGTTTGATTTATGCATGAGTCACGGCCCCACGTGACTTTGGGCAAAAGGCTTCATTTCTCTGGGCCTCAGTGTTGGCACCTGGACAATGGGGTGGTAACTTGCTTTGCAGGCTGCACTGAGCATTAGACGGAGAGAGCTTGCCACGCGCTCACTGCGGTGCCGAGTGAACCGCCGGCGTTCTTGTCATCACCCCGCCGGCCCCTGCCCCCGCACCTGCGGCCTCTGGGCCCATGTTCTTCCCGGGGTCACAGTGCCCCTCCTCCTGCCTCCCCCAAGGCTGCCACCTTCCAGGCCCTCACAGGCCCCTGGCCTTTGCCCTGTGCGCTCGAAGGGATGTGTGCGTTTGCCTAAAAGGTAAGTCTCGAATCCAGTACCGACTGTGAGTTGCCTTTTTTCTCTTGTTTCATGAGACTGTTTTGAACATCACAGGCCCGTTTCAATTCCGCATAAATATCGGGGTCAGCGTATCCATGCCCAGGCGCACAGGCCGCTGGGACGGAGGCGGGCACGTGGGGGTTGGGCTGGCGGGTCTGTGGGTTCCGAGCTCTGCACGGTGGTCAGCATTCTCATCTGCGAACGAGGTGCGTGACCCCCCCTCTGAAGACCGGATCCACTTCTTCCCTCTGCGTTCTGGTTTTCCCTGCAGGTGCCCTGCCCACCTTCCTTCAGGTCTGTTCTTGGGCGAGTCGTGTCTTGGACGAGATTGCAAATGATTTCCTCAAGGGCTGTTTCCTGCTATTTGCTGGCGGGGCAGAGAAATGCAATTGCTCTGGGCCGGTCGGCCTTGCGGGCAGCCACCCGGCTCCCTGTGTTTGTTCCGATAGATCGTCTGCGACTCCTCTGGATTGGGTGTCATCGCTCGCCCCGCCGTCTGCGCACGCTGACAGTTTTATTTTTCCCCCGGGTCCTCGCACTTCCCCTCGCCCTGACTTATGGCGCCCGCTTCCTTGTGAACTGGCCTTGGGAGGGGTTTTCAGTCTTTCATGATTAAGTGCTATGTTTGCTGGAGGTTTCGTAGAAACCACTTGTCAGGTTAGAGAGATTTCCTCTATTCTCGGATGCTTCCATTAAAAATCCCCACTGGGTGTCGACGTTTAGCAAATGCTTTTCTACGTCTGTCGAGATATTGCGCTATGTGTGATAGTCCCCACATGTGGGGGACCACCTGGCGTGACTGTCCAATGTCCCAGCGGGCTTGCAGCCCCGAGGAAGCCACCTGGACCCCGAGGCACTGTCCTTGGTCTGTTTGGCAGATTCTGTGTCGGTAATACTTTGAAATGTTTGCGCCTTTAATTGTTTGCCCTTGGATTGCCCTTCCACGTTTCTGTCATGTTAGTCACCATTGCTGCCTCCACCGCTGGACGGAAGGCACGGACCGAAACCCCCGAGTCTCCGGTGGGCGCTGGGGCTCGGTCCCTCACACGGGCCGGCTCGCCCCTGCGCTCCCACGTCTGGTTTGCGTTTCTGAAGGACGTTGCATAAGGTCTGTGACTCCGGGTTGGCGGTCATTTTCTCCCAGCATGTGGGGGGTGCCAACCTCTAGGTTCCCGATGGCATCGTCTTGTTGGAAAGCCACTTGTCACGCTCCGGCCGCTTCGCTGCAGGCGGCGTGTCTGTTTTCCCCGGCCGCGGGAAGACTTTGTCTGTGGTTCTCTAGGGTGCGCCTCGGCACGGTCTGGGGGTTCCTCCGGTTTCTCGGATCTTGACCTGACGTCTCTCATCAGATCTGGACACTTCTTAGAAGTTCCTCTTTCAAATATTGCGTCTGTCTGGTTCACTTTCTCCTGCCCCCTCCTGGGACTCCGATTACATGTGGGTCAGATGGTTTTGCTGAATCCTGGGCCTTTCAGTCCTCTTTTCTGTGTTTTTCCTTCTCTGGTCACTCTGGGCTTTCACCGGGATATTTCTTTCTCAGTGGTTTTGTGGTGAATTAACTCAGTTTTTGGCCTAGACCGCTCTGCTCCCGACCCCATCTAGTGAGCCCTTGTTTTCAGTTGTTGCCTTTTTCCTGCTAGATTTTCCTCCTCCTCCTCCTCCTTCACGTCTTCGGCTTTGGGCTGAACTCCGTCTCGCCCCTCTTTCCTTGGCCGCACAAAGAACAGTCACTTTCACGTCTGCGTCTGATAACGCCAGCATTCGGACCGCTCCTGGTTGTTTATTTTATCTGTTTTTTTTTCCTTGTTCCAGTTCCTGGCATGTCTGGGAATATTTTAGTGATTCTTGAACATTGTGTACAAACTTGGAGAGCCTCTGTGTAATGTTTTAATCCCCTCGGGAGGGTTTGCGTTAGCTTCCGAAGGCGTTTAGAAGTGGAGAGAGAGCCTCAGTCCAATCGGTTTGGCGCTGGTGCTAGCCTGGGTCTGAGTCTTTCTGAGGCACATTTTTCTCTGATTTATCCTGTCCCTAGGACCCGGCTGCCTTTCGAGGTCCCTCCAAGGTGGTGGCCGCTCTCCCCCTCGGTGGTCCCTGAACGCTAATACTTTTTCCCTCGTGAGCATAAACCTGATGGAAATTCTGTTTAGATTTCCGGTCTCTTAGCAGCTGCTTTCTGCAGGGCTTACTCTGCTGAGGACTCGGCAAGTTTCACCAAGGGCAGATGGAGAAGTATCAGGCTCGTCCCCCTGCACACTGTGCTCTCTCCTGGAGTTTGGACCTTCTGGCCCTGGATGGCCCAGCCACTCTGACCTCTGAGTTGCACCCCCCCCCAGGCCCTGGAGACTTCCAGGAACGCAGACTGGCTACCACTTCTGCTGGGTTTGGGGCCCCGGCCCCTCAGCCTCTCGGAACAGCTGCCTGCACCTTGGCAGACGTCTCCAGGGAAAGGCAGGGGTGGCGACCGTCAGCCTCTCCTGGATGCGTTTCCTTCTCACCAGGGCCTGGGCCCTTCAGTCTCACCTGCCTCTGGCCCTTCCTTGCCTTCAAACAGATGTTTCTCGCATCTTGTCCGTCTGTCCTCTTTGCTTGGAGTTCAGGAGACGGGGCAGGCAAGAGCCCGAGCTGGCCTCGGCCCTGCGGGAGCGGCAGAGACAGCAGACGTGGAGGGATGGAGAGAGGTGTGGACATGGTGACTCTGAGATGGGGTGGCCAGGGGGTCGGGGGTGCGTGCACACTGCCCTCTGGGAGGCCGGCACACCCCCCAGCATCAGGCGGGCATCTGTTCCCACGGGCCTCTCCCCTGGGCGCCCAAACCGCCTGCCCACGCACCCCACCACTGTAGCCCTGGCTACTCTGTGGACACTCGGTGGCCACCCGCTGGGAGCCTCACGTTCCCAGCATCCTCCAGCCCTGAGTCGGCCCTGGGCCACCAAGGCAATGAGTTCATTCCTGGGAGCTTGTCTAACGCTCAGCTGCAGGGAGACTGGGTCTCTAGGGCCCAAGGGCAGCTGCTCGGTGCCCAGAGGGCTCCAGTGGGGGTGCCCCCCAGGCCCCAGCCCATCTGTCCGCCCCCACCCTTTCCAATCCAGCTGGGCCACTGGATGAGTCCCAAGGCTGTCTATCCCCTGGATGCCTGGCTGTCCCAGCCCTCACCCACTCTGGCCGAGCTGCGGGTCACCTCCCCCACCTCAGGTCAGAGGGTGTGTGTGCCAGAGGCCGCGGGCAGCAGGGTGGCCGTGGGCGGCGGTGTCTGCTGCGGCCTGGGGGTGAGAGGGAAATGCCTCCTATTACAACTTGGCCCTGTCCTTGGCCTCGCCTTCTGGCCAGTGCAGGATTTCAACAAATGACAAGGACAACTTCTTTCTCCCGCAGTGCCACCCCTCCCAGCCCCCCCTCCCCCGCCCCACTGTCTACTGCTCCTCTCTCCGTACCACGGAGGGAAGCGCTGGGCCAGAGAGTCCCCACAGGCTGTGACCGCCCCCGTTTTCTCTGTGGTGGGACTGGACCCCACAGGGCGGCGCTGCAGGGCGGAGGGGGCTCCCAGGAGAGCCAGCTGGCAGGCACAACGTGGGGGTCACTCCTGGCTTCAGACGGAGGTTCCCTGAAACGAGCTCCACCCAGAGGGCTCTTCACCGCAGTAACTGCAGGGTCGCCCACGGTGGAGTAGGGTCGCCCACGGCGGAGCCAGAGCCGCGAGCGGCTGGGGCCCAGGGGCGGCCGCAGCAAACGAGTGCAGATGGGGCGACTCACAACAGCAGACCCCTGTTCACTCACAGCTCTGGGGGCCGGACATCCAAAGTCAAGGCGCCTTCAGGGCCACGCTCCTTCTGAAGGCCCCGGGGAGGCTCCTTCCTGCTTCTCCCAGCTCCTGCCGGCTGCCGGCACTCCTCGGCTTGTGGCTGTGTCACTCTAGCCTCTGCCTGCTTCCCGTCTCTGTCTGACTCTCGTCACACGGCCTTCCAATAAGGACACTGGTCACTGGATTTAGGGCCCTGCCTGCGCCAGCGTGACCTCCTTTCAGCTGATTGCATCTGCAAAGGCCTTGTTTTCAAGAATGCTCACATTCTGAGGCTCCAGGTAGACATGAATTTGGGGGGCCCTATTCGACCCAGTGTAGGAGCTGGGTGAGTGCTTGTGGCCCCGCCAAAGGAGACCTGCCATCGTGCCTTCCCGGCAGGCCCTGCACTGGGAGCCCCTGCCTGTGGCTGCTCCTTGAGCGCCTGCACTGTGTCCCAACCCCCTCTCCCCAAGGCTGCCCTGCAAGGCCTGTGCTCTCTCAGCCCTGGCCACAGGGCCACCGCAAGTTCATAGCCAACGTCTGAGGCTTCAACAGGCCGTGAACGCAGCCCACACCTCCAGCGTCTGGTTTTTATGGTGCAGGAGAAATGTCCTGGGGGATTCCTTCTCCGAAGGGGCCAGGGCTGCCAGGGGGCAAGGACTGATGGCCGTTGAGGGTTCCCAGTGTCCAACCCTAGGGCCCTCAGGTCTGGTGACATCACCCCATATAAAACCTTCAAGGGCCCGGTTATTCTCAGATAAAGACCAAACATCTTGGTGTGGCTAGGAAGGGCCCGTGGGCTCTGGCTGAGCCTTGACCCCCCAGCGCCACTCCCTCTCCCTTGGTCTGGGCTGCCCTGGAAGTCCTGCATTGCCTCACATGCATTCCTGCCTCAGGGCCTTTGCACAAGCTGACTCCAGCCTGAGAATGCCTTTCCCCACCCTCTCTGTGTGGCAGAGGACTCCTCCCCACCATGGGGTCTCAGCTCCCATGTCCTTGGCCCAGGCCAGGCTCCCCGTTCTGCAGTTTGCAACTGCACGTTGTTGGTGACGACCGTGGGGTGTCCCTCACGAGGAAATGTGAGCCCCACCAAGAACTGGGCCTCCACAACGTCCCTTTGACTCGCACCACACCTGCCACCTGACTGGGACCCCTGAAAACTTGCTGAGCAACAGTGTGATGGGTACCCAGCCTCGGCAACCTGGGGCCTGGGCTCCTACCTGCCCCCACCCCTTACTCTGTGTGCAGCCCCAGACAAACTGTATACTTTATGAGCTCTTAATTTCTCCTACTGGCAAAATAGGGTTTTGAATCCTGGTCTGTCTGCCTTCCTGAAAAGAGGCGGGGGCTCAAGATCATCTTCCTTACTCCTTCATGTGCCCAGCGATTATGGAGTCAGGCTCCGACTGTGTGCCAAGAACTCTTCTAGGCAGTGGGGACACAGCTGTGGGACAAAAAAGACAGAAGTCCCCTCCCTTCTGAGGTTAACATCCTGGGGGTGGGGCGGACAGTGAAGCCCCAGACGACAGGTGACACTGTAAGAGTTACTAACAGCAGAACAGGTGAGGTGGCTGGGGCACAGGCGGCCGCTTTGGGCCAAGGGGGCTGGGAGGCTTGTCCGTGAAGGTGCCACAGGCCACAGGCCCAATGTGGCTGGGTGCCCATGGCCTTCAGAAAGATCAGGCTCCCTGCGAGGTACTGGGCCAGAGGGGGCAGCCGGAGCCACAGCCTGGAGGCGAGAAAGGCCAGGCCGTGGGTGGCAGTCTGCCGGGGACCCACCAGGCAGGGCTGCGCTCCTGTGCTGGCTGAGGCCGGGAGAGGCCTGAACGCCCTGCTGCCTCGGCCCCTGCCCAGGGCGGCAGGTCCGCTTTGCCGCTGTCACTTGCGAGCAGACCTGTGCTATGCAGCCCCCAGGGAGACTCTGGCAGCTGTGGGAGGAGAGGGGAGACGCACCCGCCCACACACACACACACACAGCATTCGGCATTCCCCGCACGCACACACCCTCCCTCCCAGCCGCCTCCCCGGCAGCACACTTGCCCTACTGGACCGAGAACAAGAAGGGCCCAGCTGCTGCCTGGGCCTCCGGGTCCCTCCGAGGCAGGAAGGAATTAATCAGGCTGCAAGCAGCTGACAAACATGCCCACGGGCTGTGGAGGCTCCTCCCCGGCCTGGGACGCGAACCAGCCCTGTGCCCACCTGGCCCCACGCCCGCAGGTCCCGGACACCGAGCTGCTCCTGCCCTGGCCCTCCCAGGAGGCGCCCCCGCCCGTGCCCAAGGACTCCCTGCCATCGGCCCCAGGAGCCATTCCAGGTCAGGTTCTTATTGACAACTCTCCAGGGCTGCTGGATGCGGACCTTGTCCTGGAGGGATTCCACTGTCTGTCTGCTACTGGTCACTGCCTGGCAGGGGCTGCACGGAAGGAGACCTGGGGGCTGGCCAGCTGTGGGGCTGGGGGCCCAGGGAAGCCGGGGTCTGCCCCTCTACCAGCGTGGGGCGGCAGTGACATCGATTCTGGCATGTGGGACCCTGGAAAGGCTCACTGGGTGTGAAGTCTGAGGTGTCGGCTTGGTGGGTGTACGGCCCGGCCATGTACCAGCTGTAAGACTTGAAAGAGCTTGTGTATTCTTTCTGAGCCTCAGTTTTCTGGTCTGTAAAATGGGCTCCCACATTGCCACAAGGGTCAGACGAGATTTAATGACTTCCTCAGGGGGAGGTGCACCCAGCTCTCTTGTCCACTCAGCAAACCATGACCTCTGGGGGGGGCCCCCAGACCGGAGAGCTGTCCATGACGGTGTCAGGGTGTTTCTCAATTCAGGACTCGACGTGAAAAATGAAGAGCGTGTCGAAGATCCTGGCTGTGGAGCCAGCGTTAGGTGTGTAAACACCCCACTGTAGGTCACGGGAATGCACCTGCGATAAGGTCAGGACACACCATGGGTTCCGGGCCCTCTCCCGGTTAGCTGGGTGACAGGGACGACCTCTGGGTGGAGTGGGGGCAGTGCTGCCCTTCAGCCCTGCTATCCCCTCCCGAGGGTCATGGCCTTTTGTGCCAGACAGTGTTCAGCGTCTGCCCCTCGAGGGGCCGGGCTTTCACCGAGAGCTCACAGGTTTCTCCCTGTGGCTCCGACTCCGCTGGGTGGTGAGCGGGACCTCGCAGGAGGTGCCAGGAGTTGCTGGCATTGCGGTGACTGAGCCAATTCCTGCTCTGCTGTGTGACCTTGGGGTGTCCTTCGCCTATCTGAGCCTCAGTAGCCCCATCTGGAAAGTGGGCCTGATGACGGGCCACCCATGTGGATAAACCTGAGCCCTGGGAGGGCCCCGCGCATCCGATGCCTCACGAGTGGCCATGTGGTTCGGGTCCGTCACTCCTATCCCGAAAGCGTCCGTCCGTTTGTCCTTCCCTCGTGCAGTTTGGTGTGCCTCCTGTGTGGCGCTGGGTCCGAGGCTGATCTGGACCAGCGTCTTCCCCAAATAGCCCCCAGACCATGGCGGCAGCTGAGGGAGACACAGGGAGCATGGGGCTGGGGGTGGACCCTGAGGCTGGGGGTCCTGAGTGAGGGTCTGTCTCTTCCCTTGGGCATCCTCGAGCGCTGCCCGGAGATCTTAGCGGCCAGAGCAGCTCCACATGTGACCCCGAGCAGGTCTCGGCCCCCCCGCCCCCGAGGACTCTGTTTCCATCTGTGTGACAGTGGGAAGAACACGACCCTTTCCCTGACACTCCCGCGCCTGTGCCGGGGACTTGGGGACACGATGGGCATGCAGTGCATGGGCGCTGGGGGCTGTGCAGGCGGCCGCCGGGGAAGACTTAGCCAGGTGAGATGAGGACCCCAAGGTCCTTTCCTGCAGATCTGTGACCCGTTGGGGGGCCGTGTCGACACCCCCAGGAGCAGAGCAGACACCTGCCTGCCCAAGGCCTGCGGGGGTGCCCCTGGCAGGCCGTCTCCGTGTGCAAAGCTCGGGGCAGGAGCGCTTCTCTCCGACTTTATTTCATTCCCGCCAGAGATCATCCTCTTAAGGATCAACCTGGACTAAAGAGCTGAGTTTCTTAAGAGGGAGAGACCGACGGGGAACTCAGTTCTTAATGCACCCTCAGGCGGCCTGGGGGTGGGCCCTCCTTGCAGAGGCCCCAGTCTGGGAAGCGTGCATGACACTGAGTGTGTGTGCGTGTCTGTGTGTGCACGCACTGGAGTGTGTGTGCCTGTGTGTTTCAGTTGATAGCTGATGGATTGACCCACAGGCTATGGAATAAAAGTGCAGATTGAAAACCAAAGCCTGGCTTCTGCAAATATTGCTTGCCGGTGCCTCCCGAGGAGGTGTCGTCATTTTAAAAGCTTTCTGAAGCTTTCTGAAAACAAAAGAGCCCCTTCGGATGTGCCCTGACTCAGGTTCAAGGCCCTCGTTGTAATGGCGCAGCTCCGGGGAGCCAGGGCCTCGAGGAGGAGGGCAGAAGCCAGGGCCACGCCTCGCCAGGGCGGCAGCAGGGTGGTGCCCGATGGTGGCTGACATCCGGGAGGGCATTTGTGATGAGAGCCCCATGAAACCCCTCTGGACCTCCCCCGGGAGGGGCTGGGACCTTGGTCTTTGTCCTGCTGCCCGCCCCCATCACCTGGCTAGTCGCTCCTTGCCCCTTGGCGAATGTCGTTGTTCTAGAAACTCCCACCGGGACTCGAGATGGGGGCAGGACGGCTCCATTCCTCTCCCCTCGCTCCCGCCCGGCCGACGCATCCTCCCCACCCTTGCAGGGACACCGCAGGTATTTCCCATCATTCCCCGAGCACTTCGGGGCCACACTGAGTCCAGGCGAGTCTCGGACTTCAGATTCCCACGGAATCTGAAGCTCCCACCCGTCGCAGCTCAGCTCAGCTGCAGTCTAGGGCCTGGGGTGTGTCAGAGCCTCCTTTGCCCACCTACCTCCTCCCGTTGCTGGGCGGGGGTCTAACTGTAACCTGGGAGGCCCCATGGCGGCTGGGGCGTCTCCAGGGACTGGTTCCCCTGTGGGAAGTCCGGAAGGTGTCCCACAGCCCCGGGCCCTGCCCAGGTCCCCCTTCCACAGGCCGGGATGGACCCCCAGCAGGAATGAGATGCGGGCGGTCCCACCACTCTGACCATGAACAAGGTGAAGACTGGTGATTCTCTGCTTGTCTGGGAGACCCCCAGGTGGGGGCGGGGCCCAGCAGCAGCACAGCCACCCTGAGGAGGGACAGGCAGCTCCGAGGGCCGGGGGAAGGTGGGTGGCCTCCTCCTTCCCTGTGAAGTAGCAGCCGCGAGGGAGGCCGTCTCATCAAGGAGCCCTGGGTGTCCTCACATGCTCAGTCCCTCCTGCAGTGTGTGGCTGCCGCTGACTCCGGTTCAGAGCAGGTGGCTGGCGTGCTGACTCGAAGGGCGCCAGATGGGGGGCCTGAGTGGCACCTCGGAACACCCTGTAAGAGCGCTGGGTGCCGTCCAGTCACCACTGCCAGTCCTGCTCTGCAGGGGACTCGGAGCCAGACCTCGGCCTGTGTCTGGGAACCAAGATGTGTTTTCTCTCTCTCCTGTGAGCAGAGACGGCACACTGAAGGAGGGTTCGGGAAAGAAGGACTCCCCGCTGGTCCTGTCCCTACCCCCGTGCGGAGGCCTTGGGACGGGTCCTCAGCAGTCACATCACAGGGTGGGGTGGGGGGGTGGTCGGGTTACTTCTCTGTCCTTTGTGAATTTGTTTTCTGTTCACAGTGGCTTCCCCCAGGCTCTGCTGCCCGCTGGCATATAGTCCTGGGTGTGTTCCTGCAGCCCTATAAAATAGGGACACGGATGTCCACCTTACTGGGGACGATAGGAGAAATGAATTCGATAATGTACAAAAGCATTTACGGGAGCCAGGCCTCAGATGGCCAACCACTAGGTATCGGTCCCCTCCTCCCTCTTCCTTCTGTAATTTCCAGACCCCCGCCCCAACCCTAACCCGGACCCTAACCGATTTCAAGAGACTAAACTCCACTGAATGGACCTGCATGACTCACTTAACAGTTTGTTTCTCCAAACAATTTGCAACCACAATAAACCCACAGCAAATGCCTTTGTGCCCAGAGGTTCCTCAGGGACAGCGCCCAGAAGTGGACGCCACCGAGGTCTGGGGCCACAAACTGGCTCTGCCCCTGTCTGGACGGGGGGAAGCGTTTCCTCTGAGGAGAGGATTGGGGGTCTTCAGGGTGAGAACTCTTCCGGGGGAGCTCAGGTTGGCCTGAGGGGCTGGCATCTGGGTGGGGGGAGGGCTCTGCTTCCTCCACGGCCACAAGTGTCGCAGGGTTCCAGCTGCTCCCCGGCAGGGTGGATCCGGGCAGGCGACAGGGTCTGATCATCATTTCCTTCTTCCAACACCTGCATGGGCTGTCTCTCCCGGGGCTGTGACAAGGCACCACAGTGCACGTGTGTGTGTGTGTGTGTGTGTGTGTGTGTGTGTGCGCGCGCGCGCACTTGAAACCACAGCCATCTACCGTCTCCCTGGTCTGGAGTCCAGAAGTCCAAGTTCAAGGTGTCGGCAGGGCTGGCTCCGTCTGCACCACTCTCCTTGGCTGGCAGACGGCTGTCTTCTTCCTGCGTCCCCGCCTCCTCTTCTTCTAAGGACTGACATCACTTTAGATTAAGGCCCGCCCGAATGGCCTCATTTTAATTTAATCATCTCTTGGAGGACCCATCTCCTAATTCAGCCCTGGTCTGTTGTCTGAGGGTGAGGACTCCACCCCCGGAGGGAGGGCGAGGAGCACAGTTCCGCTCGTGACACTGGTGATTCACCGTAATTCTAGAGCTGATGAGGCACCAGTCATGCTGAGCCCCAGGACTGTTCCCTTGTAACCCCCTTGACAAAACACGCCCCCTATGACAACAGTGAGCGCTCTGCCTGCTTCGGGGAAACCGAGGGTGGGGGAGACTGTGATTGGCCCCCAGGCACACAGTCAGGCAGGGGCTGAGGCAGGACTGGGACCCGGGCCTGGCTCGGTGCACAGCCCACTGGCTTTCCACCAAGCTGCCCCAGCTTCCTAAAACAGTCAGGGAAGGCTCTGGGCTCCCCGGAGCCGCCTTCGAGGCTGTGACACGGTCAACGCTTTTCCATCAAGTGGTAAGTGGCAGCCAGGGGCTCAGTCCCAGGATGAGCTCGAGGGTGCTGAGTGACAGCCACTAATTTTGGCACCCGTGGTGCGGGCCCCTGCCAGGCGCTCAGCTGTTCAGGAACTGTTGGATGAGTCGCGGGTTGGGAGGACGCTTGCTCCAAGGGAACGCAGCTAGCCGCGTGTCTGAACACTGGGGACACCCCCCAGGGCCAGGCCACCGCCCCTGTCCAGCCTGGGCCCTGGCGGGCAGCACGGAGCTGACCGCTGCCCTGCGGACCTGTGGGCCCGAGCTGAGTGACGCGCTCACAGAACTGGGTCGTGATAGAAGTTGGAGGGATTTCTCAGCGGGCAGATCTGGCCCCCACACGTTCCGGCCCGCCTCCGTCGGTGCCAGGGCTCCAGCCGTCACCGCATCACCTGGAAAGATCGTCGAGGAGGCGTCCTAATGGAATGACAGCCCCTGGGTCCAGCCCCGAATTCCTGGCCACCTGTGGTCCCAGCAGCTGCCAGCCGTAAGCAGTCTAACAGGACTGCGTAGGCAGGGAGCCGAAATAGCAAAGGACATTTGTCTGGGTCCCAGTCGGAATTTTCTTCCCAAGTGACGCTCGATAGCATGGGCCTACTGTGTGAGAGCGGAATTTCCCAAACCCCCAGGCCACAGGGCAGTCATCGGGTGGAAGGTTCGCAGCACCTGAGGTGTGTTCATCTGCTGCGTCTGTGTGGTGCTCAGTCCGCACGGAAGTCTCACTGAACAGACGGGGAAACTGAGTCAGGGGTCAGAAAGGAGTGGTGACCCCAGTTCCTTACCCCCACCCTTTGTATCTAAGTCCTTGGCCCTTTAAGAACTCTGTTGGGCCAGTTTGGCAAGAACTGCCCGCTCTTGATACCCAATCAAATCCTTTCCATCCCCTGACCCCTCCCTGTCCCCTGGCTGTGAGCCCCCAGCTGTCTTTGCTGGACTGGGAGTCGAGCTCCATCTCCTGCCCCTGTTGCTGGGGTGCTGCCCTCCATAGCAGTGGTCTCGAACGAAGCCCCTCGATGTTTTTGGCGAGCTCCTGATGCCATCTTCCTCTTTATCACCCACCCTGAGCCCCAACAGCCCCGTCACCCCCCCAAAGCTGCCCACCCCTGAACTCTTACCCTGGGTCCTGGTGCAGAGCCCCGGCTTCCCTCCCCGGTGGGTGCGCTCAGCCCCCTGCACCTGTGAAATGGGCGCGGAGGGGCGACGGAACCACGCACACAACGCGGGACGCGGCACGCAGGCAGAGCAGGCGCTCGCACACACATGTGTGTCTCTCTCTCTGGGTCTCGTTAACCAGGCACCTGAAATCCGCCAGCAAAGGGGGCGTCCACCTCGCTGGGCCCATCTGTCCTCCCGCTGGGCAAACAAAATCCCAGGCGGTGAGCGAGCGGCCGCTCTCAGAAACGGTGACATCTGCCCAGCCCCCGCTCCTCCATTCATCTCTCCGTCTCGGCGCTCAAAAGGACAGGCAGGTGGCCGCCGCAGAGCCGAGCAGAATGAAAGGACTGGGAAGCCATTGGAGGGTCGGCTCGGCCTGGCGGGGCGCGGGTCTTCAATGAGACCAGCTTCGGGCTCTGCCTTCTCCGCGGCTGCAATGGCCGGGCAGGGGGTCTGCAACGCTTTAGATGTTTGTCAGGCCCTTCCCACCCCCTGCTCGCAGCTCTGTGACCGGCCAGCTCATCTGCGTGAGCCCACCCCGTGCCAGTATCTCACAGGCGATCCTTGTCTTTACCTGGGGTGAGGGGGCTTCCAGGGTAGGGCCTCCGGACAGTGAGACTTGGCAAGTGTGACAATTCCAGGTCTCCTGGGAGTCTGACCCTTGGAGGCCCGCATTTTTCATGCCGGAAGATAGAGACCCAGAGAAGGACCGGGGCAGCCCAAGGTCACACCGCAAATGGGTGGGAGAGCTGGGGGCTTGGATAGGTCCTTTCCTTTCCTTCCAGGCCAATTTCAAAGTCGCCTGCTCCGTGGAGCCTTCTCTGCAACCCCTGACCCCGTCCCAGGCTGGATTAGGGGCCCTCTGGGGCCCCCTGCAGCCCACCAGGTTCTGCCACCAGAGCCGGGATCGGGCTGCGAGGCAGTCACTGCTGATGCCATGCCCTCTGCGGGGGCAGGTGTCTGAGCCGGCAAACTCACCTGCCTGCATGAATGAATGCCCGGAAATCTCGCTCCCCTCCTACACACGGTGGAGGGTGACGGGCAGAGACCTGACTGAGAGGCCCTTTTACCTCCAGCCGGCTCAGACCGGCAACTGACAGCTAATTGCAGCAGCACTACCGATAATAACGACAACGAAGTCACTGCCGCCACCGGCTCCCAGAGCCGTACTGTGAACCAGGTGCGTTTCCCACCGTATTTTATTGGAGGCGTGAGACAGCGTGGGAGGTGGGCATTATTACTTTAATTTTTCACAGGAGAGGCCAGGGACTCAGAGACCTGACTCCTCTGGGGAGCCGGGGTGTCCCTCGCAAAGGAGACCGTTCTGGGGAGGGTGGGGCCGGGAGTGGGCGGGGACGCAGGACGAGGCAGGGCCTGGCTGGTGTGAGGTTGGAACGCGGTGTCCCTGGCCACGAGAACAAATCACTCCCCGCAACCCGGGTAGCCGCGAACAATAGCAATGCTTCCTCCCGCAGTCTGGGCGCCAGAAGGTCAAGGTCTCGGCAGGAGACTCTGTTCCCGGCCCCTCCCCTTGCTTTTGGGGTTTGCTGGTGACCTTTGCTGGTCCCTCAGCTTACAGATGCGTCACCCACCCCATCTTCCCCTCCATCTTCACGTGGCATCCTCTCTGTGTGCGGGTCTGTGTTCAAATCCCTGCCTTCTACAGGGACGCCGGTCATTCTGGATCAGGGAGTACTTCAGTGTGGCCTCGGATAAATTATGTCTGTGACAGCCTGTTTGGGGTTAGGACTTCAACGTGTGAATTTTGGAAGACGCAATCGAACCCATAACAGCTATCTGAGGATGGTCGGTGGGGGCTGTAGGTGAGCTGGGCCAGCCACGGGTTCACTGAGGTCAGGCTGAGTGCCCAGTGGGTACTGGGGACGGTGCCTGGAGCAGGGGACCAACAGGGCCCCCGGGACACCATGTGATGGGGACACCAGCTACTTGTCAGGGGGGTGTGGCCTTGCTTCCCCATCAGGACAAAGCTCCACCCCCACACCACTCCTCAAACCACACACCACAAACCCAGGGTTGTCCTTGCCCCGCCCTCTCCCTCAGCCCGCAGACCTGACCCTCACCACCTCACAACTCTCCAAGCCGCAGGTGCACGTAGAATTGCACTGATGACAAGGAGCACCTTGTGGGAGGAAAAGCCAAAACGGCAGATGTGACTGTCAGGAGGTGAGGGGCGCCTCCGAGAGGCCTGCCTTCTGAGGATATGACCTGCCACTGAGGCAGGCAGGCAGCAGGGCACAGGTCGGCCGCAGAGATGTCTGAAAACAGCGAAACACCTCGGGGCGGGAGCAGCCGCTGCAAAGGCCCAAGAGCCATAGGTGGACAGCACAGCTGGAGGGGAGGGGAGACATGGGGGAGAGGGGGGCAAGGAAGGGGCCTTGGAGAGAGGTGGGTACCTCGTGCGCCCCCTCCCAGGACCCAGCCTCTGACTCCTCTTGCCCCCCTCGACCTCCCCACCTGGGGCAGGGGCGGCCTTGCGTCGGAACCCCAAAGCCTCTCACCCAGGCCCGCAGGCTGGTCCTTGCTGGGCACCCAGCCTGGCTCCCCAGCCGGCAAGAACAAACAGTGCGTGATTTTCATTATTGCCTCTACTTTATGTAACAGTATCATGAAGCCCCGGGGAAGAGCTGTGAAGAAAACCCCCAGAAATAACAAAATAAAGACAACGGACTCACTCCGAATAGAAACCCCATTTGCAAAACCACAGAAGGGCTCACAATATTTCCAAATCCTCTGGTGGCTTCAGTTTAATTGCCACAAAGTACCACTTTCTTCCTGATGTTTTAATCAACCAATTTAGATGTATTACCGTGCTTGACACATACTTGATTTCTGATAAATGAAACTAAGATATATTAAAACAAAACAAAACAAAACCACACTTGCACAGTCGGAAGCAGCAAGCGTGGTTCGCTCAGCAAATTTTTGCCTGCTATGTGGCGGGCCCCAGGAGGCGGCGGGAAGCAAGTGGGTAGAGACCAGCCCCGCTGTTGGAAGGGGCATTTGCAACAATGTAACAGGGGAGCAGCGTGCACAGAGGGCTGGGGGTGCTTCTGGCTGCAGGGACAGACTAAAGCAACTGAACTGGGGAAGGGGGTCGTGCTGGGGCGGGGACTCCGTTGGAGGCACTGAGACCAGCTGCCACCTTCCTCCAGAGCTGCCGTCTTCAGAAGCGCCTTGAGGTCAGGAACGGAATAGCTGCCCCCTGTCTCAGGGTGAGAGCGTGGCAGGGAAGGGGAGCTGTGAGACGGGCTTGGGTGAGGTGGGGCCGCGGAGGGCTGGGGCACCCAGTGGCGTGGTCGCTCTGCCTGCAAAGGCATCCCCTCTGGCTGCTCACTGAGAGTAGGCTGGGGGAGGGGAGTGTTCACCCCTCTGCTCCCCAGATATCTCAGCTGAGAGTCCGTGATTCCCCAAACCACCTGGAGGCTTCCCCGGGGTTGGGTGCCCTGGGGTCAGGAGACAAGGCTGCATTAAGGGTTAGGAAGTGTGGGTTCTCTCCCACAGCCTCACCGACACCACGGCGTGCGAAGTGCCGGAGTTTCGGTCCGAAGTTCCCTCTGCTCATCCACTCGAAGGCGCTGGGCGGACCCAGGCCTATGGCAGCACAGGGGGAGGGGCGCGAGGGCCGGGGAGCAGGATGACGCCAGGCGGCTGCTGCAGGTGTCCAAGCAAAAGGGGTGATGTCTCAGACGGGGCTGAAGCGGATGGCACTGGACAGAGCCCAGCTGAGGCTCTGAGGCTGAGCCCACAGCGCCTTAGAGAGCAGAGGAGAGGTGCCTGATTGGACGGCAGATGGAGCCGGGCACTCGGAGAGACACTGGGCCCAGAGAGGTTTGGGACTCGGTGGCCCAGAGATGGACAAGACGGGGGAAAGAGGACAGGCTAGGTTAGAAGTATGACCCGAAGAACTCCGGCCGGCCACCTTCTTTCAGGTGAGCTGTCCAGAGCAGCTCCTAGGCCACAGCCGTCACCACCACGTCCCTGCTGAATGGTGGACGCTTTTCCCAGGCCCCCGGGGGAGCGTGTGAAGCTGATACTTTAAAGCAGAAACTGGCCCTCATTAGGTCGATTGTATAAAATACCCCTGAGGCCGCTGGGGGTTGAGGAGGAACGGGTCGGCTGCCTGCCCTCCGCAGGTGGCTCTGACCCCCAGAGGAGCCCACCTTTCCATCCACAAGGCAGGGACATGGGCTGTAGACACCTGTGCCCCCACTTCCGGCTGGTCCGTGGGAGAGAGTGTGGCTTGATCATGGATCTGCCGGCAGGTGGGGATTCTCTGCAGCCTTCGGGCCGGGTGGTGGATGGGCTGGAGCAGCTGCTGGGATGCCCTGGGCAGCAGGGACCTCCCTACCCTGGCTGCAGAGCTCTGGACCCCGAGCCAGGCAGTGGGGCATGGAACCCCCAGTCCGCCAGATGACGGGTCCTCGCCGGCAACCCCCGGGGAGTGGCAGGCTGGGGGCCGCTCAGGGCCTGGGGCCTAACTGGGGGGGCCACCTAACCTCTCTGGGCCTCAGTCACCTCCTCTGTGAAACAGGGCCATCGAAGGGCACCCCAGCCCTGGCTGGGGTGGCTCCGTGGATTGCGTGCCGGCCTGCGAACCAACCCAGCAGTGTTTGCGTAAGCAGAGCCCTGGGCAGCACGCCAGGCAGTTTTATTTGTTCCAGTCTCGGCCTTTACCTTGTCCTCTCCGGTCCCTAAAATGAGCCCACAGCCCTTTGTCCCTCTGGTCCACGTCCACCTAGCTTGTAACCTGGGCCTCCTGCCCATCCTCCCACCCACTCAGGGGTCCAGGACTGGCATTTTCCCTTCTTCTCCCCCGTGGCAGCCAGGGCAATGGGACCAGGGAAGGGTCCGTAGCCACAGCCTGGTAGGGTCCGATCTGCTTTTCAGTGCACAGTTTACGCAGCCTGTCTCTACTGGGGTTGAGTCCCAGAACCCTGAAACCCTAGGATCAACACTGACCCTTGTGCATGTGAATCACTGTGGTGACATCCCCAGAAAGCTGGGGTCCAGATTATACTTGATTGCCCATAGGAATGGGGAGCTCTCTACCTGAGGGGACTGCTCATTCTGTCTCTCTCAGCTCTGACAGTTGGAACTATTCCTCTGAATCTGCCCCGATGGCCTCCCTTCTGGTCGCCACTGGAGACACAGAGGGCCCAGCCATTCCCTGTCCTCCCCAGCTCTGCCCTGTGGAGGTCATCCGTGCCAGTCACCACGCCTAACCTATGCCACAGGGAAGCACAATACCAGCACCGAGTGCCTACTATGTGCTTCAGAAGCATCTACTGTGTGCCACTTTATGTGCATCTCACCCCATAGCACCACACCCCCATAATGGACATATCACCATTTTATCCAGGAGGAAACGGGACGGGGAAGATGGAGCCGCTAGTCCAAGGTCACGAAGCCCGTGAGCAGCTGCCCTTGGGGTTTGTCCCAGGCTATCAGGTTTCAGGGCCATGCTCTGAGCCCTGAGACGGTCCTGCCTGCCCACCCGGAAATGGAGGAAGCCAGGGCAAATGTGTGCCCTTGGCAAAGCAAGAGGGAGGGTGGAAGCTGGGGCCTGGGAGGGGCCTCCAGCCCCCAAGTCCCGGGTGAGGGGGTAACATTTTTCTCACCTTGGAAACAGATGTTTCCCCACCTGGGGACCAGGTGACTCGCTGATGGTCACCCACGAGGAAGAGACAAAGCCCAGATTCAAACACCTTGCCCTGATCCAGGAGGGGCCTCAAGGACAGCAGCCAAGTGAGGGCTCAGTGCTTTCGGAGCTGGAAACGCTCCGCCCCCAAACAGCTGGCAGGGCTCAGCCATGTGCCGAAGACGAGGCAGCAGCTGGCCTCCCCTTGGGGGGCGGGGTCTTCTCACTCCTGCTGAGTGCGGGGGTGGCAGGGGCGGCTGGATGTTCAGCTTCCCGGGCTATTCTTAGCTTCTCGGGGCCCACCAGCAAGGTCACTTTCCTGTCCCGAGAGAGGTGACTCAGATTTAGACACGCCGACAGAGGGCCTGTTCCACCGCCGCAGTCTGCCCTGCTCCAGAAGGCGAGGGCTGCCCCTGGTCCTGGGTGTGGGCCAGGTTGTGCAGCCGGGGAAACTCCTGTCTGGAAACCCGTTCCCTCCTCCCGATTGCTGTCACATAGGCAGATGCACAGTCGCCCCCAAACAATCGCCACTCTCCTACAGGTGCTGAGGGCCTGAGCCCCGGGGTGCTGAAGTGACTGTGTGTCCCCAGCACCGAGGACAGTGCCTGGCACACAGGAAAGATTCCACGGGCACCTGCTGAACAAACGGATGGATCCTTACAATAGATCCCCAGTCTGCTTTTGAGAAACACACCGCCGAGGGAAGGCGGGCGCGTTAACAGCGATCACTGCTGAGCATCTATGAGGTGCTTCCATACGTCACTGCTGTCGGGAGCCCTTGCCCAGGGCTTTCCTCATCGGGTCCCCACAAGGGCGCCGACAAGCAAGGCCATGGACGGAGAGGGTCGCACATCCTTGCTGCACACGGGGGAGCTGGCGAGGGGGAGCAGAGGGTTGCCGGGCAGTGACTCTGGACGCCAGGCTGGGAATCTCTGCACTAACGTGAAGACGGCACTGCTCTGGGCCTGAGGCAGACGTGGAGGACCAGCGTCCCAGAAGAGGCGGCCAGCTGGTGGTGACACGGGAGCCTGGCAGAACTGGTTTTGATGGAAAGGGGCCTGGGTGAACCCACAGGCGCCAGCTGAGATGCTGGCTGGGCACGCCAAGGCTTGGTGTCCATGGGTATCGGGGGCCAGAGGCGGGCTTGGGTCAGGCAGGGGACTGGGTGAGGATGGTGTGTAGGTGGGATCCCCGGGGCTGCCCTGTGGGGGGTGTGTAGGAGGGGCCAAGTCTGCACGAGGTGGTGGGCTGGAGGGGCGAGGCAGAGATGTGGCCCCGGGCGGCGCCGGCTTCCTGCCCTGGGTGTCTGGTGATGGAAACGTCCTTCCCGAGGTGTGATGAGATGGAAAAATACCCAGGCTCCACGTCGAGCCTCCTGCCCACCCCTTTGACCTCTTGCCTACTGCTCTCTTCACCCCTCACCCACCAGCCCACCCAACTCCCTGTCTGTTTGATCGGCACCTGCTCACCTCTCCCTCACAAAACACATCCAGCCAGCCACCTGCCCCCTGTCCACCCACCAGGACACACATCCAGGCACTGCCATCTCCAACCTGCCATGCACTCCCCACAGCAGCAGTTACAAGGGTTAAGTCAGCGAATAACACACAGGAATGCTTGGCGCCATGCCTGGTACCTCAGTACACAGCTGGGGTGGGTTATTGCTACTGTTTTTGTTGTCTCTCCAGACTCACCCACTCATCATTCACCCACTAACCCGTCAGCCACCCATCCCTCACCTGTCCACCCAGCACTCACGTACTTGTTCCTCTATTCAACAGCCTATTCAGTCTTCTCCCGGTGAAGCCCTCCATCTACCCGGCAGTCCTCTTGCTTGTTCATCTTTCCATGAGCCCCCTCCCCCATCATCCGTCCATCATCCATCCACTGACCCATCCACCCTCTCATCTGTCCATCTACTCATCCACCCATCCATCCACCCATCCACCCATCCATCCACCCACCATCCACCCATCCATCCACCCACCATCCACCCATCCATCCACCCACCATCCATCCACCCACTCATCCTTCCCCTATTATCCAACCACCCACCATCCATCATTCATCCACCCTCCACCAACCCCTAACCCATCCATCTACCTATCCACTCACCTACCCATATCTACCCATTTATCCCTCCACCCTTTCACCCACTGACCCACCACCTTTTCACTCATTCCCGCGCACCCCCATCACCCCCATCACCGCATCCATCCACAAGTGCTCATGTCCTTGAGTGCCCAGTCCTCTGCTCCTCTCCCAGGATGCGGAGACATGAAACCTCGAGTCTGACACAGGACTCTCCGTGTCACTGGGAAGGACAGGCCAACATAGAGCAATCACCTATAAGAATGAGGATCTCTGCCCTAAACTCCAGAGGAAGGCAGAAAAGGCCAATCTGAGCAGACTAATCAGGGGAGTCTTCCTGGAAGAGGGACTCTTCCGGCCAGCATAAAACTGCAATTCCCAGGGGCCTTGCCAACCCCGGGGCACCCAGTCAGCGGGCTCCAGCGCTGCTCCACTCCACCCACTGCCCCTCTGGGTGGCTTCTGTCGCCTCTGAAAAGTGAACTTGTTACTTTTTCTCGTGGCGAAATCAAGCTGTGAGACAGCAAGTGCGTGCATGGCTTTATAGTAACAATAATAAACAGCCACTCTGTGCTGGAAGCCCCAAGCCTGCCTGCTGGCCCAGAGGAGGGGGTGAGGATCAGAACTGGAGGAGGCCTGGGGTGCAGAGGAGGGGCTCCGAACGGCCCTGCGGACTCCGCTGTCTGCCACGGGGAGAGCGGTGGAGTCGGGGCGTGCGGAGAGTTAATTAAAGTTGGGGACGCACACAGAGAGCTTGGGCGCAAAGTGCAAGGCAAGGGCTAAAAGTGCTGATTAATGAGACGAGGTGCGGAGCTGCCGGGGAGGCGGGGCGTCCCTGCCCCTGGGAGGGAGTCAGGCGCTCCCAGCCGCCTGGGCTGGCACGGGGCGTCTGGGCCAGTCAGAGCCAGTCTCCCGGTGCTCTGGGCTGGGGACGCGGAGCCGGCGGGACCCAGGGCAGCCCTCAGGGAGCTCCTGGTGGTGACAGATGCACAGGCAGACAGTGTCACTCGTGGTGACAAGGGCTGTGATGGGCAGGGCGCCCAGAGGACTCAGAGACCCAGCGGGGCTCAGAGCAGGCCTCCAGGAGGAAGGGGCGAACGATCTGGGTCCCCAGAGATGAACAGGAGCAAAGGAGGTGGCCCCCAAAGAGACACGGGGAGAACTGGGACCCGGCAGCACGGAAGGATGGCACGTCCAGGAGGGACCAGGGAGGGAGCCAGCCGGCAGCGGCCTGTGGCAGGACAGGGAGCTCGGTAGCCCATGGAGTCAGGTGTTACCCTGAAGGCACAGGGAGCCGTAGGAGGGTTTGGAGCAGGAGCATGGTGCTGTCGGATTTGGGTTTCGCACAGATCCCCTCGGCTCCTGTTTGGAGGACAGCGGGGTGGGCCACAGGATGGAGTCAGGAAGACGGCTGGCTACTGCCCACGTCCACACAGGAGACAGAGGGCCTTGAACCCGCAGCACTGATGGGCACTGGAGGGAGGGGCTGAGGGGCTGGAGCCGGTGACTAGTACAGGTGTGTCGTCAGGGGCAGTGTCTCCACACAGACTGGTCCCTGTGTCCCTGGCGCCTACCCGGTTCTGCTGACACCGAGCTCCGGGTCCTGGGGCAGGCCTCAGCCAAGGGCACCTGTCAGCTGCAGCCATAGCCCTCCTGACTCCCCGCTGTGTTGCTGGTACTGCTGCTTCCTCCCCTCCCCCGTGATGTGCAGGTCCCCAAGCTGGCTCGGGTGTCCCCTAGTGGGTGGAGGATGGGACCTCAGCTTTCCTGGACAGAGGAGGGGCCTCACACACAGTAGGTAGTTTTATGATCTAGGAGCTGGTGTTCAAGCAGTGACGTGGCAGCTGCAGGCATTTGCTACCAGCAGAGACAGAGGTTGGGGACAGCGAGGGAGAGTCCCTACTGTGTGTAGACTGTGCAAAGGCACTTACTACTACGGCCACCGCTGGCCATTTTCCTCAGGGTCCCTGAAAGGTGGAACTGTTGTCCCCCTTTCAAAGATGAGAAAATCGAGCCTCAGAGGAAAATCGGATTGTCCAAGACTGCTGATATGAGGCAGGCCCAGGGTCCGACTCTGAACCTGGGGCCGACTTTGTAATGTCGGCGATGAAATGGGACACCAAGGCAGTGAGAAGGCTTCCTCTGCTGGTGGCCTTGGGCCAGCCACTGGGCCTTTCTGAGCCTCAGTTTCCTCATCTGCAGCTGGGGCTCCTGCCCTGATCCCGGGGTTCCATCTTTGCAGGTGGCTCCTCAGGACCCTCCCACAGGACTTGGGGGGCAGAAGGCAGCCCACGAGCTCTCTGGCCTGGACTCTGGTGCCAGGCATCATGTTCTGGGGGGAACTTAGAGCAAGATGTGAACAAAACAGGCAGCAGAGGCCTTGACCCCTCCTGTGGTCCAGGGTCCAGGGCGGGAGGGCTGACACAGAGGCGTCTCCTGGACCCCACACTGAGGCCATGATTTCTCTGATCAGGAAAGTGACGCTGGTGTCAATGGTTCTGAACTCCAACCCAGGGCAGGCAGCAGCTTCCACCCACTGCTGTGTGACCTCGGGCAAGGTACTAACCTCTCTGATACTCCCTCTCTTCAGCTGCGGCAGAGATGATAGTGCCTGGCTTATGGGGGGCCGGTGGGGCTCATGGAGTAATGTTCGCAGAGCCCAGGCCTGACACGGGGTGTGTGTGTCTGGGCTCCAGAAGCTGGAGTTGCCTTTCCCCTCCCCCTTCCAAGGAACCGGTCATCCGGGGGAGCCCTGGACTAGGCATGTGGGGTGTCCCCGCCACGCCCCGGCAGGCCCCTGAACCGCCCTTCGGAGGTTCTGATTCATCTCAGATGTTGGCAGTGAATGGGCCGTGGCTGGCAGGCAGCCAGAAGGGCGGGGGCTACCTGGCCAGGGCCAGGGGCTCCGCCCTGCAGCCGGGGCCAGGCCAGCTTCCCCACAGCCGGAGCCTCATCAGAACGGAATTCAGACGGATGCTGGAACCCACCACCCAAGGCTCCCCTTTCCCTGAGCTCCGTGGAAACACGAGATTTTGCAATAATAAAGGTTGCTGCGTGAGGCCAAGCCAAACAATTTACAACATTCAGAGAGGCCGCTAAGCAAAATCAAAGAAGCCTGGAATTCCGACCCCAGCCATGGGGCCCAAGCTGTCAAACTCCAGACAACCTGCCTCCCCATGCCTGGGCCGCACCCACAAGAAACCAGCACTCGGCCGAGCCTGCCAGCGCCTTACACGGCCTGCGCCCGGGGGGCCCAGCCAGCGCAGGTGGGGGAACCGGGGCCTGGGCAGGCAGAGCCAGGGCGTGCTCCCACTCCAGGGAGGTCAAGTGCCTGGGCCCACGGCAGGGGCAGACCCACGTTTGAATCCCAGCTCTACCACTTCCCAGCTGTGTGACCCTGGGCAAGTCACTCAACCTCTTTGGGCCTCTTTTGTCAAAGAGAAAGGCACAGAAGCAACTCCTAGGACAGCTGTGGGTTCAGGGAGCCCATCCGAGTGGCGCCGTGAGGCACAGGGCGCCTGATAAGCGGAAGCCTCGCTGTGTATCAGTTAGACATACGTTTGCTGAGCTGATACTATGTGCGCAGCCCAGGCAGGGAGGACAGAGAAGCAGCTGTCGAATTAATTCTAAACAAAAGGTAGACGGTCATCTCCCAGGTCAGCGACTTGTCCAGGGCCACACAGCAGCAAAGGCCAGACTCCTGTTCTGGGCTGGAGACTGAACACAGCCCGTCTTTAGAGAGAAGCCCCCACCCCAGCCCCCTAACACAGAGGCTCCTGAGAAGGGGTGCCGGGGGCCGTCAAAAGAGCCCTCCCTGAGTCTGCAGATTCCTGCCCAGCCTGGCCTCAGAGCGGGGTGACCTCAGGCCCGCCCATGACCTCTGTGGGCCTGCTTGAGCTGAGGGCAGCTCCCTGCCCCCGCCCTGCGTTTCTCCCGGGTGTAAATGGTGCACAGGGCACAGGACCGAAGAGGCGTGGGTGCCAATTATGCCGACTAGCACTGTGGCTGCTGTCACTGCGGTGTCTGCCCGAGGGAGCGCCGGGCGGTGTGGGAATTAGGCCTCCAGCTCGGGGTGCCTGGCTCAGCCTACCAATTTGCATCATGCTAATTCTCATCATCTGCGCGCCGGGTTGGAGATGCAGCCACAGCTCGCAGAGAGCCCGCGAGGGCTGCCAGCTGCAGCGGCCCTCCTAATCCGGATGGACACGGGGCAGTGACGCTGTCACCGCCCATATAAGCTGATGCCGGGAGGCTTGGGGTGGGCGTGAGTGCCCCGGGGCAGACCAAGGGATGTGTGGGGATCTCGCCCGGTAGAGCCTGCCTGCCTTCCTTCAGGCTGAGCCTCCTGTGAGCCCAAGGTTGAGGCCATCCGATGCCCGATTCAGAGAGGAGAAAACCAATGTGCCCAAGGCCACTGGCTGGCACATGGGAGCCCAAAGCCAAGCCTAGGGCACCTGGTGGCAAAGCGAGGGCTCTCTCACTCATCAGGTCTCCCCACGACCCTGGAGCTGGTGACGCAGTGTGTCACCTCAGTCTTGTCTCACTGAGACTCATGGGGACAGATTGGGGCACAGCGCCCACCCCACAGGCTCAATCTAACTCACCATGAATGATGCACTGGGACACCGACTCCAGAGCCTGGCGTGGCCCGATCGGAGGTCGTTACCAGTGACAGTGGGCAGGTGAGGAAACTGAGGCTCGAGGAGGCCAGGGACATACTGAGTCTGTGGGACTCTTGGTTTTCAGCTTTGGGAAGTGCAGGCGGGCACCCCCTCAACCCTTCCTGGTTCCTGCTGCTCCTCTGAGGCAGACCCCCCACCCCCGCAGTGGTTTCTGACTCCTGGACTCCAGCAGGCTCTGAGCCTCAGGGGCCAGGGGCAGGCAGGGCTGCAAGGGCGGCCTCCCGGAGTCCCCCAGTCTCCCTGTCTGCCGGGATCAGCTGCCCAAGTGCGTAGCAGAGTCCGTGCTGCTGGCCTCCTGCAGGCTGACAGGGACCGTGTGACGTGGGCCGGCGCGCCCCTGGCACCCACACAGGTGGCTCCAGCAGGTGTACTCCGAGAGTAAGAAACACCCGAGAGGAAGCAGGCTCTGTCCTCACAGGCAGGAAACCGTGACCATCCGCCACTGGCGTCTGACGAGGGACCTGCTCTCTGGACCTGGGTGGACCCGAGAAGTGCGGCATGAGTGGGCAGGGCCAGTTGTGGGGTGGTGGGGGAGGGGAGGCAGCGATCAGAACGCCGAGGGCCTTGAACGCCAAACCGAGGTCTCAGACTTCTTCGGAAGGCATGACCACAGCAGGTCAGCAGGCAGGGGGGAGGCCAGGTCAGGGCCATGCTATGCAAAGACCACCGCGGGGTCTGCTGTGGGAGGGGTGGGCTGTATAGATCTTCACCCCATGGAAAGGTAGGAGTATGGTTTTCCTATTGCTACATAAATTTCGCAGCTTAGAACAGCGGCCATTTATTACCACGGATCTGTAGGTCAGAGGTCTGGGGGGGTCAGCGAGCTCTCTGGTGTCAGCCAAGCTGGGCTCCGAGGCCTCTCCAGGCCCCCGGGGGCTGCCGGCAGCTTGCCGTTCCTGGCGATTGCCGGACTGAGGTCCCTGCTCTGTTGGGTGTTGGTTGGGGGCTGTTCTCACCTCCTCGCCCTGCGGCCCCAGCCCCATCTCAGCAGTGGCCTGCCTCGTGCAGAATCCCTCCTCCCGCTGGCCTCCCTGGCTCCCTCCACGGCCACCGCCACCTAGACAAAATGCTTGGGCTTTTAAAGGGCTTGTGTGATCAAGTTAGGTGTGAAGGATAATCCATCTTAAGGTCAACTGACTGATAATCTTAATTGCATCTGCAACACATCTTTGGCCACTTACTGTGATCCTGGGTCACACCGAGGGGAGGGTCCAGGGCTGCAGCTGCACTTCCGATGCCACCACAGGAACCCCCGTCTCCTCTGGGCTCCAAGGGCTGCCGGGGGCCGGCCAGGCCTCCTGCGGGGGCCACAGCAGAAGCTGTGTTCACGCAGGGGGCCCGAGGGCGGTGGGCAGGGGAGGAGGAGACTGGAGGCCCTGGGCTCGCATCTGGCCTCAGAAGAGGCTCCTGGACCCAGCAACCAGCTCATCACGTCCTGCGTCTCGGCCCCCCCAGAACTGATTACGAACCCACGGCCCTAGCTGGGGCTTCCCGTACTGCGCGTCTGCCATCCACCAGGCCGGAGCCGCACAGAGCCGCGGCTCACAGAGGGGCTGTCGGGCTGAGAGCACGGCCCAGGCTGCGGTGGGGCGGGGTGAAAGCTCAGCGCTCCGAGCCAGCGTCCCTAACCACTGGGACGCCGCCGTGCCTGCTGCCTGGCCCTGCAGCCACAGGGAGGCTTAGCTTACTGTGACCTGCAGCTCCAGGGGCCAGTGGGGAGAGGGGGAACAGCAGCTCACAGACTCCTACCTGGGGGTGACGGCGCCGGGAGGCAGAGGCCTGGCAGCTGGCCGGCTCCTATCGCCCTCCAGGGGCCCTGGGCCCAGTCTCCCCAGCTCAGGGCCTCTCTCCTAGGGGTGAACACGGGGACCAAGTGGCAGCTGCCCTGTGGGCACTTCACTCCCTTTGGGTTCATAAGGAAACAGGCTCCAAGAGGTGGGCCACTCGCCCACTGCCCTCCCACTCCACAGGAGGGACCGACTGACTAGCAGCCCAGGCCACCGGCCCTGGGGCCACGCTAGCTGTGCCCAGCCCGGCTTGGCCACGTCCTCATCCTCGATGGGTATCTTCGGTGGGCGTTTTCAAAACCTCCCATAGCCTGATGCCTCGTGTCTCAAAGTTGGGAATAGGGGCTTAGGGCTGGAACCCTAAGATCTTGAAGAGAGAAGAGGTGGGACTTGGGGGTCCTTGGGAGGGTGAGAGGCTTCCCGAAGAAGATGGGGACAGGGAGAAGGTGACATGGAGGCTGGAGGCCAGATGCCCCCTGCCCCATGCCCACCCCGGGGTCTCGGCCTCTAAGTGCCTCCCCCTCCCCCTCCCTCCCTCCCGGCTCTGGGGCCAGGCGGCGGTGGAATGCCTCACGCCCCCACCTTCTGATTAAATGGCAGTGAGTTTGATGTGGCAGGTGATCTTCTCGGGAAGCCTGGCTTTAAATTTAGCTCCCTCCCCAGCCAGCCCTTTGAAAAGGCTGCTCTCCACCGACAGCAGAGCGCGTGAGTCATCCGCCAGGCCGCCCGCCTGTTGGGGGGGCCGCGCCGATTGCGGGGGAGCAGTCCTCCCGAAGGCAGAGAAATAGTAAATAGGGAAGGATTAAAGGCGCCGGGGGATGAGGAGCCCAGCGCGGTGACGGTTCTCATGGCGGCCCGTGTAATTACCTGCACCCCCATCACCGCCCCCTCTCCTCCAGCGCAGCCCAGCCCAGGGTGGAGACCACACATTTGCCGAAGGCTCCACCAAAGCCAGTGCCCCTGCCTGTCCCCGCTGAGTCCCCCCTGGGCCTACCGCACCCTATCCCTGGATGCACCTGTGAGAAGGCTGGGAATGCTTCCCACCCCAAAGCTCCGGTCCTACTCTCGGAACCTGGGGATGCTCCCTCTACGGCAAGAAGACACAAGGAGCTTTGCAGGTGTGATCAGGTCATGGATCTTGAGATGGGAGAATGTCCTGGATTAGCCAGGGTGCCCTCAATGCACCCACAGGTGCCGACAACATGATGTCAGCCCCATGAACCTGGTCTTGGGGTTTCTGTGAGGCAATACACGCGCGTCATTTGAAAGCTGCCATGTGCATTTGTGATCATTGGTTATGGCAGCGCAGGAAGCCAGTGCACAGGGGTTGGGAGAGGTGAATGGACTCACCCACGGCCACGCAGCTGCTCAGTGGCCAGGCTGAGGTTAAACCCCAAGGCCCACACCTTCTCCTTCCCACCCTGAAAGAACAGAGAACAGAAGAGAAACCAAAGCCAATCAAATATTGCTGTGCATTGATTTTGGAACGATCGGCAGGACAGCTGCCTGTCTGACACAGCCTCTCATGTAATCCTCAGGTGGGCCCTTTGAGGTGGGTGGAATCACTCCCATTTTGCAGATAAGGAAACTGAGGCTGGGGGAGGCAAAGTAGCTGTGTCTGGGTGCAGGGCAGGGGGTGCTGGAGCCCAGAGCACAGTGTGGGGAGCCAGCCACCCGGGCACAGAGCAGGTGCATCTGGGAGGGCTGAGGAGCCCATGCGGGGACCAACCCAGCCCCTGGGGACCAGTGGGCTTGATGAGGCTGGGGCTCAGGCACCTGGCCGCAGAGCAGGCTGGGGGGAGTGGGGACAGGGTTGAGGATGCCAGGAGCTGGTGACTGTGCTTCAGCCTGGGGGAAATGGGTGTTGATGGAGGTGTGACCTCCCATGTGTCACCCACCCAGGGGTGCACTCCTTCGGGCAGGGAGCTCTCGTTTCGTCTCTGGGTGTCCAGCACTGCACCTGAATCCGGGACAGGCACAGAGCCCTGCTCAGTGGGGGCAGGAGGGCTGCTGAATGAGGAGGCTTTCAACACGCCCTGAATGCACAGACCCAGGCGCACAGATCCCTCACACGTGGGGACATACACCCCACACCATATACACACCATGTGCACACGTGTGTCCATGCACACACATACACTACCCACAGCGCCTCATGAATGACCCGGGAACCCGGCGTCTGGACCGTCAGCTCCCAACCCAAGCCCCGCACCTCAGAGCACAAGGAACTCTGCCCTGTGTCTTCCCCTCTCTGCTCCTCTGTCCCCTCCCTAATATGGGACGATTGTGGGCCCCTATCCAGGGATGGTTTGCAGGTGTGGGGCTGATTCCTGGGGATATCGGTGAGGGAGGCACTGCTGTGACCTTCACCGTGGAGAGGAAAACAGGGGTTCTGTGCCACACTGAAGGTCACGTGGCTGGCGAGCGCCAAGTACCACCGAGCTCCAAATCCACAAGCCTGGGCACTGGACACCACCCTTCTGCCCTGCCCGAGGCCAAGGACCAGCCTGGGCCTCCACGTGCTGAGGGGTTCACAGGCACCCTCTGCCCTGGTTGAAGACGGTCCCCACGGCAGGGCCCACATCTGGTCTACCAGGGTGGACTCGATGTCCAGCCCAGTGCACCTGCTTGGACCATGTCCATTGGAGGAGAGAAGGGGCACGGGCTCCTGGGGTGCAGATGGGAAACTGAGGCACCCCACAGGCACAGACTTCCTTCGGAGGGCACCCTGACTCTTTGCCACCCCACCTTCCAGTTGGGTCCCCCAGGCACCCGTCTGGACCCCAGTGCCATCTGCGCTGGGGTCTGAAGGTGAAAGGTCGTCCTTGAAGGGCTGTCTCCATGAGGACCAAGGTACCCCAGTGAAGTGCTGGGGTCTGGGACTCAGTCCTGGGCTTCGAGGTCAGGGGTCTGAGCTGTAGTCCGGTTCTGCTCCCGGCGCAGGGGGACCTCACTGTGCCTGGGGGGGGGCCGTCTGTAGGATGGGGGCCCCTGCCCAGGGCTGTGGTGAGGAGTCAGTGACACCACCTGCAGGAAGGGCTCAGCCCAGTTCCTGGCGAGTCGCAGCTGTCCGGGGCAGTGACCAGTGACGGATTCCTGGAGACCCGCCCTCCCAGGCACTCACACCGACTCCCCTCCCCAAACGAACGTCCCTCTGAGGGGCCCTTCAAGAGACTACCATGTGGCCTCTCTGTGACCTCTAGCCCTGGAGGTCGCTGGGCCAGGGACGGAAGGTGCAGAAACAGGTTCACTGAGGCTGGCTCACTGGCTTGAGGCCTCACAGGGAGTCAGGCGGGGTCCGTGCTGCGGGTGAGGGGTGAAGTGAGGGGCCCCAGGAATGGGGGCGGAGGGGGGAGAGTGAGGAGGAGGCTGGAGCAGGAGAGGAGGCCCAGGCAGTGGTCTTGCTGTGGTCGGAGGAGCTGAGCTTTTCCCTAGAAAAGCGGACGGAGGGACCTGCCTGATGAGGATTCTCCCACGCCAGCCCAGCCCTGACGATGACCTCGCGCAGGGTCAGACTGCAAGGAATTTGTGGCTTGACAATGATCACTGGGGGAGGCGCGGCGAGGCGGGGTGGGGCCGCCCCGGGGCAGGACGCAGCGGGGCTGGGTGCGCCCCTGGAGTCCAGCCTGGCCCAGGGCTGGGGAGCCACGGGGAGCGAAGCAGGTGAGCACGGGGTGGGCCTGGCCAGACGAGGAGAGAAAGAAGGGACAAAGGAGAAAGGAAGGAAGGGAGCAAAGGAAGGAAAAGAGGGAGGAGAAAGAAAGGGAGGAAAAAGTAGAAAGAAAGGAGTGAAAGAGGCCGGGGAGGAAGAAAGACGCCGGGAAGAATGAACCGCAGGAGGAACGAGGGAGAGGTTGCTAAAGAGGCATTAAAAGAAGCACAAAGAGGGAGAGAGCGCGCGCGAGGAGAAGAAAAGAGATTGCGAAAGGAAAAATGAGAGGAGGTGCGGCGGGGGGGGGGGAGGGGGGAGAGAGAGAGGCCGCCGCGGGCGCAGGGGAGAGGGGGAGCGCGGCGCGGCGGCGGGGCCGGCCGGCTGGGAGCCGCGAGCTCGCAGAGGGGGCAGCAGAGAGGGCGCGAGCGAGCGGCCAGCGGCAAAGAGTGAAGTGGCGGCGGCGGCGAGCGCCGGGCCCGGCGAGCATGAACGCGGCGGCGGCGGCGGCGGCGGGCGCGGCGCGGGGCTCGGGGCCGGCGGGCGGGCGGGCGGCGCGGGCCGCCCAGTAGCCGCGGGCGGGCGGGCGAAGGGGCATGCGGCCGGCGGCCGGACCACCAGCCGGAGCCCCAGCCCGAGCCGGAGCCCCGGCGCCGCTCCGCTCCCCGCCAGCCTAGGAGCGGGCGCCTTGCCGGCGCCGGCCCGGAGCCCCCGAGTCCCCGCAGCCCCCGGAGTCCGGACAACTGTTGCGGCAGAGGCGGCACCGCGGGGGCGTGGGCGGCCCCGGGCCCCAGCAGGCGGCTCAGCCCCGCAGGCGCGGCTGCCGGCTGCGGAGCGACGAGCAAGGCGGCGGGCACGAGGTGAGCCGCGCCCCAGGAGGGCTGGGCTGGGGCTACGCGGGGCGGGGGCGCGCCGGGCCGGGGTCCCCGCGCTTTGGGAGAGGGGCCGGGGGGCGGAGCTCCTGGCGGAGGAGGGTCCCGGAGAGTTGGGGGCGGCGTCTTCGGCGCCCTGGCTTCTGAGAAGGGGTGCGGAATCCCCGGGCTGGAGGGGTGGGCGCACTTGGGGAGGCCAGTTCGGTGCGGTGGAGGTCTGGGGTGCTTTGAAAAGGGGCCGGGGACACCCACAGGGAGAAGCTGCGGGCACAGCCGTGTCGGGCAGACGGTGCCCTGGCATTGGGGTCCGCTTCAGGGCTCCCAGAGGTCGAGGTCGCTGAACCCTGGAGAGGACGGGGCCCCGGCTGGAGGGGCAGTCCCGGGCGCAGTGTGCCGGGACGCCGCCGCTGGGGCCAGAGTCCGCGTCCGAGGCGGGACCGGAGTCGGAGGACCGAGTCACTGAGCGCAGCGAGCTGGGAGACCCGCGCGCGCCTGCAGCCCAAGCGCACCGGACAGGGTTCCGGAGCCACGCTGGAGACCGGGCCGGTCCCGGGGGTCCCAGCTGGGTGGCGCGGGCAACCAGGACCGTCCCTCCAAGTGGGTGCCCCTCGCTCCGCGCCCGCCGTGTGGTCCCAGAGAAGCCGCCGCCGTCTCCCGGGGCCGACTCAATATTGATCCGGCGCCTGGGGCCGGGTGGCCCGGAGGCGGCCTCCGAAGCTCATTAGCGCCAGCGGTTGCCATGGCAACGAGACCCCAAGCATCTTCAGGTTATATTCTAATTATTATTATCATTATCAGTATTAGTATTTGTTACTTAGCCAGAGGAAACAAGAAAGGAGGGAAAGAGCCAGCGCGTCCCGGCGGCTCCAACTGATGTCTTTGGAAAGAGCCGGTGCTGCCGGCTCCTCAGGGGGCCGGGTTCTCAGTGCGGCTGCCCTGCGGCACCCCTGGGGCGGTGGGGCCAGGAAGGGGAGTTATGTAATCCGCCGTGGGAGTGCGTCTGTGAGCCTCCGTTCTGCCCGCTGCTGTTGGCCTCTCTGATCTCCTGGCTCAGTGATGGCTCGTGCCCAGGGAAACCCAGACGGGGATGTGAAGAGCTGCCAGTCTCCTGTCCCCTGGCGGTGTGACCTTGAGCAAGGAGCTTGACCTCTCTGAGCCTCTGTTTCCCCACCCGTAAAGTAGCATGGGAGCCATTCCGACCTCGGAAGGGCGCTGTGAGGTCATCCTGAGGAAGCCCTGTAAGGCCCCTGTGCTGCTGGCTGGGTGACCCCGGCCGCTGCTGCCCCTTCCCTGGGCCTCGGTTTCCCAGGGTTTAGAAGGAGGCCCCCGACCCCCACTGACTAAGACGTCCTTGGGCACTGGTGCCCCTGTGACTCTCACTTGGCCTCAACTGCCGTCCTGTACAGTCAGCCCGCCGGTGGGACTCAGTCCAGACCACTGCCAGGGCAGGCTGGCGGTCCTCCATTGTTCCCGCACCTGCCGGATGGTCCGAGTGCGGCCGGGACGCGGGCAGCCCAGCGGATGTCTCAGGCCACTTCCCCTCCCGGCGGGCAGTGTGGTTTGGTTGGCCATGTCATTCGACACCACAGTCAGAATAACCCGAGAGTCCTGGGGTCAGCCCAGGACAATCCAGGGTTGCCCAGAATCGGGGGTACCTCCCCCACTGTCCCCGGGCTGGGTGACTGCTCAGGACAGACCCCTCTCTGTAAGCAACGCATCTCTCCAGAGAGGCCGTTGGCCGTGTCTGTCCTGGCTGGGGGTGGAGTACAGGGCAAGAGGTAGCCAGAAAGTGCCATGCTGCCCGGCGGCGCTGCCCCTGCCGCCTCAGGCTGAGTCCAGGTGGGGGTTCTGCCCGTCCTTGAACGTCACCAGCACCCTGAGCTCCTCCTGGCCCTGTCTCAGGCATCCGGGAGGCACTGCACTGCCTTCCAGGGACGGCGAGGGGAAGCCGTCTGGCTTGGAGCTGTGTGTGTGTTGGAGTGCATGCGGGTGTGAGAATGTGTGTGGCGTGTGAGCGTGTGTGCGTCCCACTCCCGAGCCCCCAGGCCACCTGGCTTGCATCTTATCCGGGCGGCCGGACTGGACAGGGGGGAGAGCAGGGCCCGTGCTGCTCAGGCCTTCCTGAGTGGGAGGGAGAGGGAGTGAGGCTGCCCCAGGGACATCGGGGGACCTCTGAGCGCCACTCCCTCGGTCATCCACTGTTCATCCGTCCGCCCATCCATTCCTTCACTCCCCTTTAGCCAGCTCAGCAAGCCACCATGTCTGCTGCTGGAAGCATTTTTAGCTCTGCCCTGGGCGGCCCTTGAGAAAACTGCCCCCATCTAGTCAGGGAGGTTGGAGCTATGCCTGGGGAGAGCCGACGTGGCGAGCACAAGTGGGGAGCGACTGTCTCAGAGAGCCTGAGGAGGGGTCAGTGGGGACCCCGGTCCAGAGGCAGGCATGAATCAGCCAGAAGTGGGGGGAGGGGGGTGCGGCAGGGGTGGGGCTGCTGGCCTAGCGAGCAGCGGGAGCAGAGCCAGGGCAAGGGAGCGGGGGCCTCCACCACCCCGCCTGGGGAGGGCTCAGACAGTAGAGGTGGGGCGGGGAGGGTGGAGGACGGTCAGGGTTGGAGCTTGGGGGCTTACACCACCTGTGGGTGGGAGCTTGTGGGTGGAGTGGGCAGAGGGTGGGGTAGTTTGGACGCGAGGAATCTGGCTTCCATCTCTGGGATAAGCGGTCACAGCCCAGCCAGCCTCTCCTCCCTCCTGGCTGTGCTGTGGGAGGGGAGGCCGCAAGTGCAGGCAGACCTGGGTGCTCCGTTGTCTGCGTCTGTTAGTCCCGTCCCTGACACTCGCCCGGGGCTGTGCCCGCGAGGCCACAGGACTGCACCTGCGGGCGGAAGCCCACGGCGCCCCTGTGTGCAGGGCTCGGTGCTGGACAGGTGCTGAGCTGCCTTATCTCCCGGGCCCTCACGCTGCCCCTGTAAGCTGGTGATTACTGATTCTGTTGTGCACACGAGAAAATAGGCTGAGAGAGGCTAAAATAACCCAGCTGGGACCCCACTCCTAACCACTGCACCTCACCGTCTGGAGTCTGGCCCATGCCTAATGGCAGTCACGGTGGCTCTTTGGATACAGGGCGGCGAGCCACTGCAGGTCATGATCCCCGGGTCTCACATGCTGGTCATTGTCCTGTTTATCAGCTCTGGACGGACCCAGGGGGTGGCCTGTCTTACACTCGGAAGAAAGATGCCACCTCTCCCCTTAGGGAGGCTCCGCCTCGGCTGGCTCGGCCTCCGTGACTGTAGCTTCTCCCCAGCCGAGTCCCACGGGGGCAGCCGTACCAATTTCAGAATGAACCACGAACCCCACCCCCAGAGAGGCTTTTCCCAGCCTCGCTGCTCGTCCTAACAGTTCCTGAAACAATAGTCAACCCCTGAGAACAGCCGGGCCTGCTGCCGAAACTCTCTTCCACAAGGTGGGGTTGCAGACACTCTAGAACCAGTGAACATGAGCAGGGTCACTGAGGCCCTGCCCGGCCCGGGCCGTGCCCCACTGGGGACGCGGCATGCCCCTCACTGCTGCCCCTCACTGCTGCCGTGGCTCTCACGCGGCTCGGGCCTGGCAGGGAGGAAGTGCCCTCCCTCCCTCCCTCCCTTCTCCCTTCCTCCAGCATGTGCACTCCTGGACCTCTTCCCCCTGGGGGACATAAAGGAGACCCCCAAGGCCCCTCAGACCTGTCCCCAGGGAGCTCCTTGCTTAGACATGACCAGGACTTGGATGCGTTTGATGACTGACGTGGGCCTGGCCCTGTTGGTGTCCTCCCTCCTCCTCCCCCTGGCTCTGACCAGGTTGGACACTTGGAGCGGCTCCCCTGGGCTTCCTGACTTCCCCACTCACTGGCAAAGAACTTGCCCTCGGCCGGCTTTCTCGGTCAGCAGGGTGGGGACGGGGAGTAATGGTGGGGAAGGCGCCGGCAGGGGCTGCGGCATGGGAGTCCCCACTCTGCGTAGCTTTGAGATGTGGGGGGAGGGACAAATACAGGGACCCCGGGGTGCGGGAGGCCCACGTGCTGCGCTGTGGTGGAGGGAAGCCAGAGTGGCTGCTGCATGGCCTGTATGGGGGCTTGGGGTCATCAGCTTGCATGTATACAGAGGGGGACACTGAGGCCCAGAGCACGCTGGGGGCGTGCTCAAGGTCACAGTGAATGGGGCGCCTTGGAAGGCCAAGGGTGTTCATGCACAGGACGTACATCTCTGAGGTTGCAGCCTAGAGTCGGGGGAGGGGTGCAAACGCTCCTTGGAAGATGAAATTTTCACTGAAGGCCCCAAGGCTCTCGCTCCAGAAACAAGCCTTCAGAATCTCCCCCTCCTTGGCCATCCAAGTGGAAAAGCAGAAGCCAGAGGCCGTGCAAATACCTCCCGCCCGCATTTCCCATGTCAGACATGAATGGAGCGCTCCCGTGCGCATCCCCGGCAGCCCGCCCGCCCCCTTCGCTCCCGCCTGGGGCGCGCCCTCCCCTCGCCGCGCGTCTGTCCGCACGCACAGCCACCTCCGCAGAGGCACGCAAACTCGCTTTCCAGAAATTAAGAAATAATGCGCGAGTTTCTCAAATTACACCCATTTAACACTGAATTAAGTTCTGGAAGCTCTAACAGAGCCCTGGGAGGAAAAAAAATACTTTTTTTTTTTTGTTCACACTTCCCTGGAAAATGAGACAAACCGTGATCTTTGAAAACCCAGCTACATGATCTGGTTATTCCTCGCCGGCGGCCGCAGCGCCATGCCCGGAAGACGGTGCTCTGGCTCCGCTGGGCTGCGAGATTTGTGCTGGGAAATTGGGCTGGGAAAGTGTGTCCCCTGCGCCAGATCCCCGGCTCCTGGTCGCATAATGGGCTCAAAATAAAGTGTGGCTTTCTTAGGCGTTGGCACAAATTTTAAAAAGGCAAATCTCTCCCATGCTCCAGCACGAGTGTTTCCTCCCTGCCTCCTTGGGCGGGCTGCAGAAGCCGCGGAGACTCGCTTTCACTTTGGGCTCCTTCCGCTCGTCAGGAGAATCTTCCGCGTGCAGCTGGGTCTGCAGAGCCGCGGAAAATGCATCGAGCTTTCATCTGTATTTCAGAACAGCCACCCTGTGCCAGGCCCAGTGCTGGGTCCAGGAGACAGGAGATGATTAAAATAGGACCCCCTCCCGTGGGGTGTGCAGTATGCTTGTTACAGGCAGGAGAACAGAAGGAAACCAGACTTCTGTGAGGCCCCACCCTGCCTGAGTGGTCAGGGAGGGCTTTCTGGAGGAGGTGACTTTTGGCTTGGGTCCTGAAAGGTGGATAGGAGGGTGCCAGGCGGAAGGGGCAGAGGACACTTCAGGAACAGGAGCAGCCCAAGGAAAGTCTTCAAGTGGGTTTCAGACAGGCATGCCTCCCAGGGGCAGCTTCAGATTTTACTGTTCGCAGTTTTCTTTCTTACAAAGCCCTTTCATATCCATTGTCTTTGGGCACCCTCGGGCAACCCGGGGGGAAGCAAGGTGGCCAGGATCATTGCCAGGTGGGGCTCAGGGCTCGGGATCACAGCCTTGCGGGGGGGGGGGGGGGCAAGCATGGTAAGCCATTGTGTGGAGATTCTAAAACATCCAAGACCCACGGCCACTAACAGCGTCCCCTCTCTCCCTCCACCCGAGCGGTGCTCCTCCTCCTCTGGTGCAAGCTGCGAGCCTCAGTCTCCGCATCCAGGAAATGGGGGGATGGAGCCTCTCTCTGCCCATTCAAGGGAACCCTAGCATCATTCCAGTGGTGTTCAGGCTTCAGCTAAGTGAGAGTCCAGCACGACCCCCACCCTGAGCTTGTTTGGAGAGCCTTTGTTTGGATTTTGCAGGGAGCAGGGCGGGAATGGCGTCATCTGGGTGTGGCCGTCGAGAATCCGACCCCTGGGGCCAGGAGGCCTCCGGGGACTGAGCGGAGCCTCTGAGCTGCGTCCCTTCGTCAGGGCAACGGGTGGGCGGGGCGGCAGGCGGGCTCCAGGCACCAGTCCCCCAAGGGCAGCCCGGAGCCGCGGAGGTTGTGCCCAGGGCTCCACCCTGGAAAAGCTCCCCTGTGCTCGTTCCTGACTCCGAGACCCTGGGCAAGTGACGTAACCCCTGAGCCTCAGTTTCCCCAACTGTGAAGTGGGTTGTTGTGCGGACCCAGCATGATACCTTTGCCGAAAGTGCTTGTTGGCACACAGTGTGCGCTCCACACCACAGCAGCGGCGTGTGGTCGCGCTTCAGCGCTGTTCCGGCAGCTTCCTGCTCGCATGTCCACGTCGCCTGGCCCTCGGGGAAAAGGCCAGGCAGGAGCCAAACCGGACCCTCCCCAACCCCTGGAGGGGGGCTGTTGGTTGATGACTGGGCGAGGAAACCAAGCACGTGAGCCATCAGACCTCGCGGGAGCTGCCCAGCGGGGCGCAGCCGCCCGGTGCCCGTTACATCTGCTCTCGGAGCCCCTGTGTCTTTGCTTCAGAACGGGGGTAGCACCCACCTCACAGGGGTCTTGCGAGAGTTAAATGAGTTGCTCCAGGGAGGTGCTTGGTGCAGGGACTGGCACGGAGCATGTGCTCAGTAAATGTTACTGATACGATGATCACCGCCGTGACATTGAACGCACACACCCAGGGGACATGGGACCAGAGGGGCTTCTCTCTGTCCTTGAAGGATGGAGGCTGTCTCCTGCCTGACTTAGCTCTGTAGCCAGCACCCAGCCTGGGTGTCTTTGGACGTGTCTGTCAATGCCGGGGTGGACGGATGGCTGGGTGGCTGGGTGGACGAATGAATGAATATGTGGGTAGATGGATGCATGGGTGTGTGTGTGGGTGAATGTATGGGTGGGTGGGTGCAGAGATGATGGATGGATGGATGATGCATGGATAGATGGTTGGATGGATGGATGGGTGGATGGATGGATGATGGATATGTGGATAGGTGGTTCAGTGCATGGATGGATGGGTGGATGGTGGGTGGATGGGTGGGTGGATTGTGGGTGGATGATGGAGGATGGATGATGGATGGGTGGGTGGATTGTGGGTGGATGATGGAGGATGGATGGGTGGCACATGGACAGGTGGTTTGATGCAGGGATGGGGGGTGGATGGGGGGTGGATGAGTGAGTGAGTGAGGGCTGTGAAGGAACATCGAAAGTCTAAGGTGGGGCAGTGCAGGAAGGGAACAAAGGACAGGGGTGGAGGCTTCAATTTGGGGGCCGTGAGCAGTGAGGTAGAATGAGTCTTGTCGCCAGATACCATCTCTCTTCTCTGAAGGAACATTTGTTGTCAGCATTTAAGGGGACTGGAGATGGTGGCCCAAGCCCAGGGAGCCGGGCCACTTGGCGTCCTCGACGGTTCAGTTCTAGAGCTGGACAGAGCTGTGGCTTCCACTTCTGTGTGTCTCCGAACCGCCGGTCCCTCCATAACACGGGGACAGTGGGGTCTCTCTCGGGGGCCATTGAGGAGTGCCAGGCGGACGCGTCTGAGTGTCCTCCGCAGTGTGTAAGCTGCAGCAGTCTCCCCTTCCCTGAATTTCACGTCCTGTGGTTTCCGCTCCCACGGTCCACCACGGTCTGAAACATACCATGGAAAATTCCAGAAATGAACAGTTTATGAGTTTTAACTTGTGCGCCTTCTGTGTAGTGTGATGAGGTCTCAGACCGCCCGGTTCCGTCCCCCCCCCCCGGGGCCGGGAACCGTCCCCCCTCTGGCGTGCGCCCGCTGCAGACACCCCCTGCCTGTGAGTCACGCGGCCGCCGCCCCCGCGTCGGACGGGCTGCAGTGGCAGCGTAGCGCTCGCGTTCAAGGTGCCCTCATTTTATTGTTGTCATTGTTCCGTCCTGTTGCAGTTGGTGGTGTTACTCTCTCACTGAGCCTGATCTGTAAGTGAACTTCACCGTGGCTGTGTCTGTACAGGAAAAGCGTAGCCTAGTCAGGGCCCGTACCATCCGCAGTCTCAGGCATGCGCCGGCGATCTCGGAATGTGTCCCCTGAGGATAAGGGGGTGCGGCTGTGCTGTGACAGTCAGAGGAGGTGTTCGGGTTCCCTAGGGAGGGTGACGACTGCACAGGTTTTTGGAGCAGGGGATGGTGTGGGGCCAGCCAGCCTGTGGGCTGTCTGATTCCGGCCTGGGGGCCGAGGCAAGGGGTCAGGGAAGGGTGGACAGGATCAGGCCCTCCGGGAGCCACAGAGCAGCCCCAGGGTTGGGAGCTGTATGTCCAAGCCCCTCAGGGGCCCTGATCTGCCGGGGAGACCCCCCATCCCTGTCCTCGCTGAAGCCCTGTCCCAGGTGCCAGCAAACACACCTGGCCCGCTCCCCGGAGCATTCCATGAGCAGGGGAGGGTCCCATTTTTTCCCAAGGCTTGGAGAAGGGACGTGACTTCCCCACAGCAGCACCCAGCGGCTGGACAGCAGAGCCAGGACCCAGGTCCCCCTCCTGGAGGCAGGGCCCCCATCTGTGCTCGCCCCTTACTGCTGTGCAGCCTCACCCAACCCCTCCACACGGCCAGGGGGCCTGAGGCAGACTGTCCCAGGACGGGGCCCTCCACACGCTTCCCTCATCTGTCAGCATCCCTGTCACTTACATTCCTTTCACTTGGGGGCCTGGGAGGAGTCAGCGGAAGCGGCACTGGAGTGGTCCCAGCGTTATCTGGGCCCAGAGGTCGAGGGCAGCAGGGTCTTGTACCTCCAAAGTCTGGGTTTGCTACTGCTCCTTGGGAGGGGCCCAGTGTCAGACTGGAGTGGGTAAGCCATCTGGGAGGTGCAGGTCATGTGATCACTCACTCCTGAGATGGCTCCCAAGGCCCCAGTCAGCAGCCTGCAGTCTGCAAGAAGACTGGGCACAGTGCCCTTGGTGCCCGAGCAGGGAGTCCTGCGGGAAGGACTCTGCCAGTGTGGGTTATAACACAGATGAGGAGCCGTTCTGCCTGGGGCAAAGGGGTGGAACCTCAGGGAAGGCGGCACCCCAGAAGGGGGAGGCTGAGCTGACCCGGGGGAGGAACAGGGGATAGGAGGCACTGAGGCAGAGGGGGCAGTGCACATGGGGCCTGGAGGAAGCAGCATGGGCGAGCCCCCAGCCCTTGGCCGTCCCTCGCGCTGCTCCTGTGGGAAGCTGAGTAGGCGAGGCGTGGGAGTTGGCACCAGACTGACCCCCAAGGATTGAGGGGAGTGAAGGCGTTTGCACTTACTCTGTGGCCCAAGGATGGAGGGTACATGGCGTGAGGCCCCCGGCTGGCCGTTGCTGGGTCTGAGGCCGACGCCACCGACTGATCCATCACAGCCCAGGCACCCGGGCAGCCCCCAGCTGCTGGTCCTGCAGGGCCCGGGATGACACCTGTTTGCCCCGCTGCTGTGGTCCACAGGGACCGTGATGGTCCTTCGTGGTCGTGGAGGGTGCGTGGCCCAGCCCTGCAAGCAGAGCGCTCCCCGACGGGAGCGGAAGGCTGGCTGCGGCCTCTAACTCTGCTCAGGCCACAGGCTCCCGTGTGGCTGCCGCCCGCAGTGCCTGGCGAGTTTGGGCCCTCAGGGACAGCAAAGCCTTCTCTTCCAGGAAGTCCCAGGGGTTTGCCCATGAGTACTGCCTGGGACCCCCGCCCCAGCCTCCCGTGCACCCCCGGCTGTCTCCTGCAAGTCCCCAGGGCAGCCCAGGTGTTGGGCTGGGGCCTGGCCAAAAAGCGGAGTCACTGGGTGAGGGCCAGGGCCTGGCAGAATTCTGGGAAGGCCTAGGGAAAGATGAGGAGGCTCCTCTCCTGAAATTCAAACAATTGGACAATCTGTTCTGGATCGATTTAGAAGCACTGAAGTGAAAGAAGAAGAAAAAAAACAACGAAATACAGTGTGAAAGCTATTTTCTCTCTCGTGCAGCTGGGAAGAGGGATGAGCTGGCGTTTATTTTCGGACCGTCCAAGGCTGTGGCCGGGGCCTCTCACCTTCTTGCGGCCCCTCCACCGCCGCCCCAGTGCACTCGGCACTGCACCCCCAGCGCCCCCTCCTGCGCGCGCCGGGCTGGGCTGGCAGCGCAGCCTCCAAGGGGAACCAGCCTGCAGGGGCCTCGGTCGTGGGTCGTGACGTAGCCAAGGTAGCCGCCCCGAGGGAGGTCTCTCCTGGGCAGATGCGGGGTGGGGGGACGAGGTGGACCGTCCCTGTCTCCAGACCGCGGCACCTCCACGCCAAGGACAGGCGTTTCGTCTGGCTCAGTCCTGTGCCCTCGGGGTCTAGCGCTGGGACTGGCATGTACTGGCTTGGCCAAAGGCCATTACGTCTGTCCCATTCGAGGGCTCTCTTATCGCTTCCTGGTCTTTAACTTCATTCGACACAATTTTGTTAGATTGTATTGTGACAGCTGGCCTATCAGCGTGCGTTTAAAAAAACTTATCGAAATTGGTGCATTTTTCTGTAGCCATTTTAATATTGAAGATGGAAGAAAATATGCAACATTTTTGGCATATTATGATTTGTTGTTTCAAGAAAGGTAAAAATGCAGCTGAATAGCAAAAATGAAGATTTGTGCAGTGTGTGGGGAAGGGGCTGTGACTGATCGAACGTGTCAAAAGTGGTTTGTGAAGTTTCTTGGTGCTATTGACACTTTGGCCAAATAATTCTTTGCTGTGGGGCTGTCTCATGCATTGAAGATGTTTAGCAGCAGCCCTGGCCTCTGCCCACTGGAAGCCGATAGTGGGAGACAGCTGACATTCTCAAAATATCCAAGTCAATAAAGTTATTGGTGAAAATGGAAAAGGAGTCGTTTAGCTTACGGGAAAACGAAATGGGTTCTTGCGCCAGCCCGGCAGTAGGCACCCAGGCGGGAATGGAGGATGGAAGGCAGAGCGGCCAGGAGGTCGGGGGCAGGAAGGAAACTGGGGCTTCGAATGAAGCAACTGTTCATGGTCGCGCGTCTGTTGATGGCGGAGGCGGGACTGGGAGCAGATCTGCCACCCCAAGACTGGGTGTCCCCCACCACGCCTCTCCCTGGGGTCTAGAGACGTTTAGGGGCCTCCTACGCCAGCTGCCTGGCTCGTCCTGGGCGCAGTCCAGCCCACTGCTCCTGACACAACACCTACGTTTAGTTTTCACGACTTGGCCAAATGCTGATTGTTTTAAAAGAAGCGTGTTCAGTGTGAGGCCAGACCAGTACGGGGGAGGGGCGGGGGTGCAGACCCTCCAGTCCCCCAGCCTTCCACCCTCTGACCTGTCCCCAGTGGGAAGGGGCTCCCTTGGGGGGGGGAGGTGGGGGTGTGCTGATGTGAGTTCTCCTGTCTGGAGGAGTTCAGCTGGGGTGCCCAATTTGCCAGACCCACTGAGTGTGGGGGAGGGGCTCCACCTGCAGGACCCCCTGAGTGTAGGGGAGAGGTGGGAAAGCAGGCCAGCCCATGGCAGAGAAAGCAAAAACACGATCTATTCTTTCTTCCCCGGGCATTGGGAGAGACGGAGCTTCCCACTGGGTTGGCTTTGGGGAGTGGCAGCGCCCTCCCACCACCACTTCCTCCCCTAATGCCCAAGGCCAAGAGCCCTGAGGCCCAGGAAGAACTTGGACTTGGAACACAGACCAGCTTGGGCCCCAGTCCCAGGAGCTCAGCAGCTGTGTGACTTTGGGCAGGTGACCCACCTCTTTGAGTGTTCAGTCTGCAAACTAGGAGCAGTGGCCTGTCTCTTCTAGAAAATGAAAGGAGACAGCAGTTGTCAGCAGCCCAGCTCGGGGCTGGACACTCAGGCGGTCCTCATGGTCCTCAGGTTAGCCCTCCGTCCCCGTCTCTCCAGGGGGACAGACGCATTGCCTTGTACGGTGCGGGCTCTGCCCCTGCGGGCTAGGGCCTGGGCCGAGTGGCGGGCAGGGCCAGGTGTGGCCGGCCTGGTGTCCTGCAGGGAGACCTGCAGCAGGAACCGAGAGACCGGGTGCCGGGGTGTGAGCTGTGTGACCCCCGCAGCCTCTCTGAGCCTGTGTCCTTCTCCGAGGGCCATGTCTCGGGGGCACTGCAACTCACCTGAGAGAACGCTGTGGCAGCTCTAAGCAGACTCTGAGCCATCAGAGAGGGCGGCAAGGAGAGGGAAGCCCCGAGTGCCAGCCACCTACTCACCACCCAACATGGCCCGGGTCTCCCGAATATTGTCTCACCAAATCCTCACAGCACCCACGTGAGGCTGAGGTCAGCCCCACATTACGGTGAGAGTCCTAGAGAGGCTATGGCACAGGCCAGGGTCCCAGGGCCACTGTGTCTCTCCCCCAGTCCAGCCTGCACTCTCCGTCCTCTGTCTGGCCCGAGGTGGCTCTGCACCGGGCCCGGGTCTAGCCCCTGCCTGCTCGTGGAATCCGCCCCCCTCATCCCAGTTCTGCTGGGGCTTCCCGGCAACAGGGCTCTTCGTAAACGCTCTCTGACCTCCCCTCCACTCCCCGGAAAACGGGGAGCCCAGCCCTCATCCCTGAAGCGGCACACTAACTGGGCCTCCAGAGTTCTGTTCACATAGGCGGCAGCCTACGCTGGGACGTCCAGCCGTCTCTCCCGTCGTAAGTGAGGTACATTTTCCAAACGCAGGAAGCCTGATACTGAGGGCTGGGGAGTTGTGTTCAGCACCCCTGGTGCCAGGCTCTGCCCCAGTGACCTGGTGGTGGCGGGTGGGCCTTCCTGGCCCGGCTGCGGGCTGCGTTCTGCCCCGGCTCGCTGCTCCCTCATGAGTCTGGGCCAGGAGGGCTGCAGAGCCCACCTGGGGGTGGTGGGGGTGGGCAGAGGCTCCGGCTGCTCAGTGGACACAGGCCAACTCCTTCGTTAGTGTGTCCTTTCTCTCCAGGGCGCAGACTCCGCATCAGGATGGGTCTCCTCTGTGTGGGGTGGCCTCAGAAGTGGAGGTAAACCGAGGAGGTGCTGGCGGGGGCTGGCTGTGCTGCAGAGGGGCCCCCAGGCTGGGGCGGGGCTGGGGGGTAGCGGACAGGAAGAGAACAGTGCTTGTGACGTGGCTTACGCCACAGCCCAGGCCCCAGCGTGGCGGCCTCCTTGGGCCGAGGGCTGGGCCTCCCTCGGGTCTCCTGGACTGGAACAAGGACTCAGAGAGTTTCTGCAGGGGCGTGAGTGACAGGGGTTCTCCTTGCTGCCCCTCACTCCCTCGGGGAAGCTGACCCCTCACTCATGGGTGGGGCCAGCAGGGAGAGGCAGCAAAGCCAAATGGGGGACCACAGGTTAGGGACAGCAGAGAGGTTCAGTCTGGGGTGCAACAGGTTTGGGGTGCTGGGGGCCTGAGAAGTGAGATGGACAGGTTGAGGCTGTGGTCTGTTCAGGCCTGGGCCCTGCGAGCTGGTGGGGGTGAGCATGGGTTTGGGGGTGCTCGGGAGACGGGCCGGAGTCACCGCCTGCCCCGTTTGCAAGTGTCCCATTTCCCTTGCCGTCCTGCCATTGCCACCAGCGAGCCCTCTTGGGTGTGGAGCACCTGGTTTGTGGTGGGTCCCTGTGGCTGCCCAGCAGGGCAGCTGACACCTTTGAGAGGTGCGTCTGGTGCTGGCCAGGCTCCGGCAGTCGCTGGCCCGCCTCCCACTCAGCAGCTTTGGTGCCAATTACGGAGAGTGTGGGCGGGAGGCTCCTGAACCCCCAGAAGTGGAGCTGGGTTCAGGGGCGGCGCGTGGACGTGGGCCCTCCAGGCCCGCCGTGGGGTTTAGAGGTGCCAGGCTGGGGTGGGGGGCAGGCTGGTCCGCCCCTGTGGTCCGGGCTGCAGCTGTGTTTGTGTGAGTTTGAAGCTGATTGGCTTAAAGGCGGCTTCGCTTAATCACAACTGACAAGGCTCTCCCGCCACAGCAGCAGTGGCGCCTTCTCTCCTCCAGCCACTGTTTGTTGTCGCTGGCTGGGCGGCCCCTCCCCCTGCTCTTCCGCCGCCCCGCCCCCCTCATCGACCGGGAGGAACAGCAGGCCGTTAGCTGCCCAGGAATCCTGCGGCCTGCCTCCTGTGCGGGCCCAGCCCAGGGCTTCTCACACCTGCCGGCGCCCAGGGGTGGGTTGGCACCAGCCTCTGGTTCTGCAGGTGGGTGGCCCCAGGGCCTGCGTTTCCAGCCAGACGAAGAAGGTGCCTAGGATGCTCACCTGGGGAGCACCTGGGTGTGCTGCACCTGGGGAGCCAGGGCTCCCACATAGGGGTTCGAGCCCTGGGGCCGCCTGGTTGTGTTAATAAAGTTTTTTTTGGGACTCAGCCTCGGCGGCCTGGGCCATGGTTCATCCAGCATCGTCTCCGCCACTGTCTCCCTGTGACTGCAGAACTGAGTTGCGCACAGGGCTGTGTGGTCCGCCAGCCTGCCGACATCTGCTGCCTGGCCCTTCGCAGGGAGTCTCCTGACCTCTGGCCGAGCGCTGCGGCTCTCGAACTGAGCGAGACGCAGAACCCTCCGGAGGGCCGGTAAAGGCGCAGACCCGTGCCCCCCGGCCTGGCTCTAATCCAGCAGGTCCAAGGGGCTGACAGCCCGGGTCTCTAACCAGCTCCCAGCGGGGGTGCGGGGCCACACTCCCCCCGGTCCGCCCAGGGTCCCCCACGGCCGTCTCCACCCATTGCGCCCCACTCTGAGCACCGTCCCCGTTAGACAGAAGAGGGAGCTGAGGGTCTGGGAGGTGCCCTGGTGTCCCGAGGCCCTGAGCCGACAAGCTCTGAGTCTTCCCCAGCACAGTGGCACCCTGGCCCAGCCACCTCACCCCAGGGTGCAGTGTATTCTGGACACGCCAGGCTTTGGGTACAATGCCCTAGGGTGCAACACACCCCGGCCGGGTTTCCTGGCTCGGTCAGCTCCGGGCCGGAGCTCTGCACTGGGACCTGCTGTGAGTCATAGCGACACCTCACACACCGCAGAATGCCTGGTCCTCACAGGGTTGGGGAGGTCAGGGTGTCAAGGGCATGGCCAAGAGTGCCCGGCGCCCAGCAGGGTGGCTCCCTCCCCTCCCCGGTTTCTGCAGAGCGGCTGGCAGTGATGGTGCATCCTGTTAGCAGCCTCGGTTGGGTATGTCACCCCCCTTGGGCGGAGACCCATCCTGTAGCCCCTGAATCACCTGACATTGCTGCGAACGGTCAAAGGCAGCCTGTCCCCGAACGCTCTTCCTCGCCCTCACCTTCCCCTGACCTGGGAGGAGCAGGGAGGGGCTGGACACCCACCTGCAGTGGCTGGGCCACCCGCCCAGGCCAGTGAGAGGCGGCTGTTGGGGAGCTCTGTGCCTGGGCGACACCAGACTCCACCTGCTCAGGTCCAGTTGCCATTGTAAGAGGACATCTCATGACCAGATGTCCCCAGTTAACAGATGAGGAAACTGAGGCACAGGGCAATGGGACTGGGTGTCTGGGCATCTCCAGACAAAGGCTGGAAATCTGTTTGGAGCCAAGTCCTTACTGGAATTGGACCATCCCAGCACCAGGGATAAGCCTCCTCGAACCCAGCACCCAGCATCAGGGCTGGAACAAGGGCCCGAGTGCCCGCCCCCATTGCCCCTGGAGGACCCCACACCAGGCATTCCTCAGAAGCCTGGTTCCCCCAGCTCTTTCCAGCCCTGTCGAGTGCGAGTGCGTCAGACTGAGTGTAACGGGGGACTCGGATCCCTCGCCCAGACCCGTGTCATCCCCGTGACGCCCCCTGACGCTCCTCATGGCTGCGGCTCATTCTGGCAGCTGTAGAGTGTCCCTGACTAGTTCCCATCCATCCATTTGGGTGTCTCCAGGGGGTTTCTCTTGCAAACAGTGCGTCTAAGAACATTCTCGGACCCGGTGCCGTGGGTCGACTGAGTGGAAGTGCAGCTGTGCTGTCCCCTGTCCCAGGTGCTCGGGGTGTGCCTCACTTTTGAAGAGCAGCTGAGAAACAGGGAGGCGGCCCAGGATCAGAGAGGTGAAGGCACTTTCCCAGGGCTGCACAGCCGAGGAGGGGCAGAGGGCGGACAGGAGCCGGAGTGGCCAGGTCGCAGGCTCAGAGCCAGAGGCAGGAGGGGTGCCCTTGCGCCATGTGACATGCTGTCCTGCGTTGGTGGCACTGAAGGCGCCCTTCCCACACTTTGTCTCTTGGTCCCTCTGCCGAAGCACTTTGCCCTTCCCTGGGGAGTCCACCGCCAGACCCTGGCGTGGGTTCGGTCCCAGTCCCACCACCGACTGGCTGCTGGGCGACCTGGGACAAGTCACTCACGCCCTGTGCCTCAGGTTCCTCACCGGCCCAGGCAAGGGGCACCCAGGCCGGGCCCCTCAGAGCCACGTGCCGTGCACAGAGCACTGGCGTCCTCACGGAACGGGGAAGGACGTCCATCTCTGGCCCAGCTCAGGACAGGCAGGCTCTCGGCCACGGGCAGGAGGGCGAGGGAGCTGGCCTCCTTCAAGGCCTGGCTTTCAATGCCATCCGTGGCGCTGGCCGCAATGGAAATGCTCCCACTGTCTCCTTCAAGCTCTCCCCAGCTCAGCCGCCCTGCCCCGAGATGCTGCCCGCACTCTCACCTCGCGCCCCCCCCCAGCTTTCGGGGGGGCCGTGCCATCCTGTGGGCACACCCGGCTGGTTGGGCAGGGGGCAGGGGGTGGACCCCGGTCCCCCTTGGGGTCACGGCTGGCTGCCGTGTGAGCCGGGCCAGCGCCACCTTCCCCTCCCCCGCCCTCCTCCACCCCGAGCAGGCCCAGGAGCGCACAGAAGTGCCTGGTGCACTGGGCTCTCAGATGGCTCATCTGTGCCAAGTCACTCACTTGTCACCGTCCTTCTCCTCTGCTCTGCTTCCTGCCCCTTTCTCACTGAGAGGCCAGCACCCAAGCTCAGGACCCGTGGGCTGGTCAGGGGCCAGGAGTGCCCCCCAGGCCCCACCTGCCGCTGTGGCCTCGTCTCCCTGGGCAGAGGCCCCTCCCCAGCTCCGTCTGCCCCCAGCCTGTGCACAGTCTGGGCTCACGGTGGGCGTGCTCCCCCGCCAGGCCCACGCACACCTGGCCGGGATAAGGCCTGCTCCCCTGTCAGCTCGGCTTCCTCCGGGCACCCCACCCAGACCAGGATGCCTGCATCACTCCATGCGGTGTCTGGGTGGCTTCATGAGGGTGGACGGCCTTTTCGGCCCACTACGGAGCGTGGGGTCCACACCCCACCGTCAGTGCAGAGTGAGTGAATGAACGAGTGAGTGAACAGAGGCCTCCCTCCCCCCCTCCGCCCCCCCAGCACCCCTACAAGGTGGGTGTGTCATCCCCGTGTGCAGGTGGGAAACAGACTCAGCGCTCGCCCCCTTGAAGGAGGGTCCCGGGTCTGGGCCCCTCACAGGGAGGGGCTGGATCAGAGGCCTGAGAGCTGGAAGGAACGGGTCCCCCACCCCGCCCCGGCAGGCCTTCCTTCTGTGCGTCCACCTCTCTTCTCTCCGCCGACACTCTAATCGATTCATGCTCCGTGTGTTGTCTTTGTGTCTTTCGGGTGGGAAGAAGCGCCGCTGGGGTCTCCAGGGTCGTCCCCCCCGCTGCTGCAGCCCGGTAACTCAGACGGTCCCCGCAGAGCCCTGGCCCCTCACCGGAGGAAGCGGGCAGGGCAGGGAGCCAGGCTTCTGTCCACTCAGCGCCCCAGCGGGAGGGGGCTCACAGCTCAGCCTCCTTCAGCTGAGTGCCCTTGGGCAGATCTGTCCCCGTTCTAGGCCTGAGTTTCCTCACCGGTTAAGTGGGGGGGGGGGGGGCGCGGGGGTGCAGAGCTGGCCTGCGAGAGGGCTCAGGAAAGGGAGCCAAGGTTGGAACTTGACCCCAGAGCCCAACCTGTGGGCGGGGCAGGTGTGGGTGTCGCTGAGGGGAGAAGACCCAGCTGGGGAGAAAGTTGGTGGTGACCTGCACACTGTCCCAGCCCTGACACGCCCCCCACTGCCATGGGCAGAGCAGGCTTCTCCCTGCCGCCCTGACCCTACAGGGGCTCCTCGGAGCGAGGGTCCTCGTGCCCATCTGACATGGGGTCCAGGGGCCCAGGGCTTCAGACCCAGGACTCAGCCCTCCCACCGGAGCCCTGGAGGTGGCGTTTCTTGGCTGAAGCGAGGGCTCCAGCCATGACGCTGGTGCCCAAGGTCACTCCTGGCGGTGGCGGTGAAATGTGGGAGTTTGACCGAGACCTGGGCCTGCGTCTGAGCATGCGCTCCTCACGGCGCAGGGAACCCGGCACGCCGGCGGGTGAGTGTCCCTGGAGCTCCTACTCTTCGGGCAGCAAACGCTTCAGCACCTACCGTGTGCCCAGCATGGTGGGGGGCCCACAGCGGCACTGTCGCCCCCTTGAGGAGGGTGTTCCAGACGAGGGGCCAGTCGGCAGCAGGTGGGGCGGGAGGCCCAGGCACAGCATGAAAGGGACGCCCGCATGGGCAGGTGTGGTGTTCAAACCACGGGGCGCACGGGGCCTCCCGGGTGTCGGCAGCGGGCAGCTCCGGAGAAGAGTCACTCAGGGGGCACTGGCTGCGTGTGCCAGCGGCCCCGCCGGCACTTCTGGTCCTTCCCATCCCCCTTCGGTTCCCTAGCGAGGTGGGGGCCCAGTGCCCATGGTACAGGTGAGGAAACTGAGGCCAGGGGTGATGTGCCCAGAGCCCAGATTGGCCAGCTAGTAAGCGGCAGGGCTCGGACACCAGACCGGGCGCCCGTTTGGCCAGAGGCCCCACCGTCTCTGTCCAGAAAGGCTTCCTCAGTTCTGAGTGAAGGAAGGGCTCTGCGTCTTTCATTCTGCACCGCACGCCGCAAATTATGTCGCCCGCCCTCGGTCCCAGCCCTTGTCCAGGTCACAGCCCAGTGGAGGGGACAGGCGCTGCTTGGAGAGGCCCCGTGCTGCCCTCTGGGGTCACGGGAAAGGTGGATGGCAGTAAGTGCACACAGCAGGGCCCCCGGCCGGGTGCAGGGGTCAGGGAAGGCCGCTTGGAGGACACAGGTCTGGGAGATGTGTCTGAACCTGCCGAGGAAGGGAAGGCGCAGCACAGCAGGGCAGGGGAGAGCGTGGGGGAGGGGCTGGAGGGGACCGGAGGGGCCAGCACCCTGGCAGGAGTCTGGTCTGCACCCTGATGCCCCGTGGGAGGCCCTCGGAGGATTTTAACCAGGGGCTGTTGGGATGGGATCTGCTTTTTGAAAGCTTCAGGTGGGTCTCAGGGGACGGGGGGGTGCAGTTCAGGGAGACCCCACGGACCTGGGCAATTCGGGGAGCCGGGAGTGGTGGAGTCAGGAGGGGCAGGCTCAGCCTGCAGACCACAGAGGTGGGGACAACATGGGGCCTCAGGGCCTGCACAAGGTTCGGTGAGAGGATGTGGTGAGGGGCTGCCGCAGGGCTGGGCGCCAGCAGGGGGCTCCGTTCACAGTGGCCGTCACTGCTGGCCAGGCAGCCAAGCCCCAGCTGCCCATTGTGAACGTGTCGCCCTCCAGCCTGTGTCTGGCCTCTGTGCATGTCCTCGGCCACCTCGGGCGGGGCCCAGTGACAGTGTGTCCTACCTCCCTGCCGCTGCCACCACCGCTTCCTTCCGCGGGCACGAGGGGTCAGGAGGACGGGCTTCACGCAGGTGCTGTGCCTCCAAAGTGGTGATTCCTGGACGTGAGGTTTCAGAGGGCGATTTCACAACTGCAATGCGGACACTGTCCTGGGAACTGGGGAGCTCGCTGGAGGTTGAACCTCTCCACGGACACCTTGTGCACTCACACGCATGTGCACACGTGGACGCTGGTCTGTCAGTGTAGGTGGGCACGCAGCTTGAATGCCAGCTCTGCCCCTCTCCCTCCACCTGCACCCTGGGGAGGCGATAGTGCAGCCTGGGTGTGGCGAGGGGTGAGGGGGCTCTGCCCAGGGTGGGCACCCCACAGCCGTCGCTGCTGTCTCCCCATCATTAGTTTCAGACCTGTCTGCTGCTGGGCCCCTGACGCCCGCCGGCCTGTTACCAGGCCGCTTAGGGCCCTGCCTTTGCTCCACTGCTGATTCGTTGTGCTCACGCTGCTCCTGGGGAGAGAAAGAGGGGGGCGAGCAGGCAGGAGAGGGAGGGGAAGGTGGCCCGGGCGTGGGGTCCATGCCGAGGGCTGGGCTGGAGGAGTGTGGGGAGCGATCAGTGGCAGCAGGGGGTGCTCAGGAGTGAGCATGGACTTGACTCGGAGCCACCCAGACTCCTCAGGGGGCAGGCGGGTGGTCGGAAAGCAGGCCCTGAGGATCGCCCCGGACCTGGACCAGGGGGCGAGGCCTGGGCGGAGGCAGACAGCACGCGCCACGGGCACTTCCGGAGCACCTGCTGGACCCCAGCCCATCCGGAGCTCTCCGAGGCATCGCTTCATCCAGTCGTCACAGTGATTAGATACTATTTTTGTCCCCATTTTAGCCAAGAACACTGAGGAGACTTGTCCCAGGTCACATGGGGTATGGTTACAAAACGTGGAGCCAGGACTTGGCCCCGGGCGGTGTGGCCCGAGCCCAAGGGCCTGACCCGCAGGCGGTGCCGCCCTTGACTCGGTCCAGGCCGCTGGTAATGTGCTGGGCCCCGCCCATCGGAGGGCCTGGTGTGGAGGAGGGGTGGGCCGGGTGACGCCAGGAGTCTCCGGGCACTGGGCCAGGGGCCAGACCTCAGGCCTTGGGTGCCCATGGCTGCCCCTTCCTGCACACCCCCCAGGCCCTGCCCTGCCGCCATCCCTCCCCTGCCTAGCCTGCCTGACCGACCAAGACGGATCTGCTGTTCCCGCTGGGACTTGATTCATCTTCCCCGGCTCTGTTTCTCTTCACATGCCCTCCCTCCTCTCCTTTCTGGCCTCGCCAAATTCGGTGTTTAAAAATAATCCTCAAATCTGGGAACTGCAGTCCCCGGCTGACCCCGGGGGCAGACCGCAGAGATGCGTGCCCGGCTCGTGACTGTGGACCCGTCAGCGTCCCCCGAGCTGGAGTGTTCTTACAGCTATTGGAGCTCATTGTTGGCCGCGAGCGACCGTCCTGGGCAGTTTACCAATTTCCAAAGAAATGGAACCTGGACGATATATCGACTGCCTGTGGTGCATGTACTTTCTGGTGGGTGTTGGGGGGCCCCGCAGACCCCTCCGGGCTGGGAGGGAGAGTAAGTTCGAAGGCTGGGTTGGCCTTCTGTCTGAGCCGCTGAGTGGCTGGGCAACCTTGGGCAAGTCACTGCTCCTCTCTGAGCCTCAGTTTCCCTCTCCATGAGAGGGGGGTTTGATGACCCACCTCACTGGCTGACGGGAATTCCCCGAAGTCACACGGTGAAAAGCTGGACACCTGTGACTTGCTCAGCCAGTGAGAGCCAGACCCAGTGGAGGCCCCTGAGGCTGCAGCACCAGCAGCAGCGTCTGGCAGGGTGGTGGCGAGGTGGGGTGTGCGCCCTTCCTGTCCGCACGCCCGTTGCTGCTGGAGCAGCTTCCTGCAGATGTCCCCTGTGGTTGTCCCAGCAGAGAGTGCCAGCCAGCAGGACATGGCCTCCTCACTGGAGCTCAAAGTTCCAGAGCCCAGGTCCCCCTCTGCTGACCTGCGGAGGGACGAGGTGATGGCTTTGGCCTTGTGAATGTCAGCACTCTTGATCACGTGATCCCTGAGGCCGGCCCTCTGGTGGAGACCAAGCCACGGAGTTCCTGACCGGACAGGGAAGGGGCACTGCCCGGGTGCTAGAAAGGGCATCTTATGTAACTTTCCACGGGGTGGATTTTTCTTCCCCTCCAGATTCAGCCCTGGAGCTGCCCTGGGAGCCCAGGCAGGTAGGACAGCACCCCCCCAACCCAGAGACTCCGCACCCTGACCCTGCTCAGGCAGCCCTGGGGGTGGCCAAGGAGACTGAGCAGGCTGTCAGGAGTGGGCCAGCAGACGGGACAGACGCAGCCACAGTGTGTCCTGGTAGGGCACACCAGTGGTGTGCAGGACCCGGATACCCACAAGGCAGGGTAACCCTCACCACAGGCCCCCAGCCACTCTTCAGTTCCCCCAGACCGTCCCCAGGACCTGGGGCCGGTGTCCCCAGCTGGGATTCTCACCCATCTGTGAGGGACTCCGGAGCCCGCGCTCTGTGGCTGCTGTCCCCAGCTGGCTAGGCCCTGGCCTGGGACCCTCCTGGGCTGATGGAGTAGGGCCTGGGGGCCAATCACTCCAGGTATTACTGGCAGGTATCCTCGCCTGGTGCCCCTGATGGCAGGGACCCCCCTCTTCCCAGCCCCTAAAACCCAGCTCAGACCCCCTCCAACAGCCAGCAGTCAGTGAGTAGGTGTTGAGAGAGCCGATGAATGAACACGTGAACTGATGCGTTACTGTAAGAGACGGACTCTGATAGTTCTCCGTGGAGAAACAAACTTCTTCCAGCTGATGGAATCAAGGCAGGCTTCCTGGAGGAGGTGGCACTGGAGCAGCTTCTAAAGGGATGCAGGATATGGACTCACAGGAATATGGGGAGGGCACTCAAGTGTGACTGGCAGCCTCCCCTCATATATGCAGGGCTTTGTGGGGAGCGGGAGCAGCAGGAGAGAGCGCCGGGCAGTGGTGGGCCCCCTTCCTTCCGGTGTTCATTGGACCAACCCACCAGCTCTCAGCCTGGAGCCTCAGCTCCAAAAGTGGGGCAGCCCCACCTGCAGGGGCCAGAAGGACCTGGAGTCTGGGGACTCATCTCTGCCCCCGGCGGGCGCGGCACCCCGTCTGTGGGATGCGGCCACGTGGCGGGGTGCCCTCCCAGAGGGCCTGGCCTCCTCCGCCCCGGCCCGCCATTTCCAGGACTGATCCCCAGGCTCCCCAGCAGAAAGCCCTTCCTAAGCACTTTGAAGCGCTTAAATCTCCTCCATCCTCGCCAGAGGGCCCCGAGGGAGGCAGGGAGGACACCCGGGCTCAGAGCAATTAAGCGGCTTACAGCGGGTGGGGCAGAGCGGGCTCCGGGTGGGAGCAAGAGGCCTGCCAGGGAGACGGGAAGAGCCCTTCCCCAGAGGGGATGCGGAGGCACTGGGAGCAAGCGTCGAGCTAAAACATTTCAGCTTTATTCTTGGGACTTGCCACCCTATTTTTTAAAAACCCTGGCTCAAACGTCTGAAGAAGGGCTCCTGCTACCCTTGCGCCTCCACACTGCCTGGGTGCTGGTGGGGAGACCGAGGATCCCAGAGCAGGGACAGGGCTGCATCCTGACCTTCCTGAATCTGGCCCTGCGTCCGGCCCTGCCTCCTTGTGGCGAAGTCCCCAGAGCCCAGGTTGCCCCTCTGGCTTCCTGCCCTGCCAGCCGCCGAGCCAGAGGCGGCAAGGCCTTGGGCCTGGCTGGCGTCCCTGAGCTCTCCCTGACCAGGCTGCCAGCTTCGTGAGTAAGGACAGGCCAGCTTATTGGTGGCCCCTGGAGCCCAGTCCCAGGCTGGGCCAGTGCCCCAGGACAGAATGGGCAGTCAGAGGGGCCACTCCTGTGGGCTGCATGTGGCCCTGCTCCCTCTCCTCTTCCAGAACTGTGTTCTCTGGCAGCAAATTGCACGGAGTGTGCAACACCCCTGGGGCCACCCCCCAGGGGGCTGGAGGGGCTCACCAAGTGGGGCACAGGAGTCTGCTCTGCGGCTGAGGCCCAGCCCAGCCAAAAGGGCCCACAGGGTCTCCACCGAGGTGCATCCTGGCTCTCCCAGTGTCCGCCACCTCCAGTCACATCCTGCTCCCAGCCACCCTCCAGGGGCTGCGGGAGCCAAGTGCCCAGGCTGGGGGTTCACCTGACGAATGCTCCGCCAGCCAGGAGGCCAGAATCCAAGGCCAGGGGTCCACAGGGCTGCCTCCTTGTGGGGGCTCTGGGGCAGACTAGTTTAGGGGAAACTAGTCTCTGGGGCTTTGCTGTCAGTCCTTGGGGTTCCCTGGCTTGTAAGCTCCTCACCCCATGAGGAGCCAAGGTGCCTTCCCCTTCCCATGGCTTCTCCCTGGGTGTACCTCTGTGTCTGTGTTGCCTCTTTGTAAGGACGCAGGTCATGTTGGGTCAGGGCCCACCCTCCTCCAGTGTGACCTCATTGTAGCTAATTCCATCTTCACCAGCCCCCCTTCCCAGTAAGGGCCCGTTCTGAGTTACTGGGGTTTGGACTGCAACGTGAATTTTGGGGGAACAAAATTCAGGCACCATAGTGGGGTGCCATCAGGGCCCGGCACATAGTAGGTGTTCAGCAACTTCATCCTCTCTACCTGCCCCCTCCCCACACTGGCTTCCCAGTGCCCCCACCTCAGGGCCTTTGCCCTGGGTGCACCGCAGGCTGCAGCCCCTCCCAAGGGACCACACTGCTGGTCTGGCGGCGCTCACGTCTGCTCAGCGGCCACCTCCGCAGGGAGGCCGCCTGTGTTAGCACCCTGCACCCCCACCCCATGCTCACACCTGGCTTTGTCTCCCCTCCTAGCTTTTTGTAAAACACACACACAATTCACCATCTGAGCCCCTCTTGAGCGCGCAGCCCAGTGGCACTAGGTGCGTTCACACTGGTGGACAACATTCTCATCTCCCCAAACTGAGGCCGTCCCCCTTGACCACGAACTCCCCGTTCTCCCACCCCAGCCCCTGGGGACCCCCACCCCACCATCTGTCTCTGTGAGAGTGACCCCTCCGGGACCCCACAGCAGTGGAGTGTGCAGCATCAGCGCTCGGGTGACTGGCTCCGTCCACCCAGTGTGACGTCCTCAGGTTCCTCCGTGCTGTGGCGGGAGTCGGCGTTTCCTGCCTTCTTAAGGCAGACTCATGTTCCGTTGCCTGGAAGGCCCCGTTTCGGTTTCTCCGCTCATCCGTCCGCGGATGCTGGGTTGTTCCCGCCTGTCAGTGCCTTCGAGCTGTGCTGCTGTGAGTGGGGGGACGAGCGTCGGTGGGAGTCCCTGCTCTCTGTGCTCCGGGCCATCTCCCCAGGGCCTCGGAGCGTTTTAAATGTCCATCTGTTTGTGGGCTGTCACTAGCGCGCCCGCCGGGGCAGGGACAGTTTCTGTTCAGTTCTGCTTGTGTCTGCTCGGCTCACTGCGGTGTCCCGGATGCCTGGAAGGTGGCTGGCCTGATGCACGCGGCAGCCGTGTTAACGGAAGTCGGGGCTCACTCACGGCAGGGAGACCGGGGCCTGTGTGCCCCGGGGGTGCGGGAGCCCTCCTCGGAGCAGTGCATTCTCCTCCCCGCGGGTGCGCCCTGCCCGCTGGCCGCGGCCAGCCGGCCCTCGGTTATCTCCACCAGCTGCACCACGCGTCCACGAATGAAGTCTCGTTTTGCCGTGGAAAGAAGAGGAGGTGACAGTTGACTGGTGGGGGAAGGTCATGCGTTCCAGAAAGGAAATTGGATGGCGCGTTTCCATCCTCCGCGGCCCGGCCCCTGCTCCCAGCAAACCCGCGTCCCCCTCTGTGCCGCGCTCCCCGCTGTGGGCAGCACAGCCAGGGTCTGCCCCCGCCGCCGGCAGCAGCCCACACAGGCCTCTCCGGGTCTCGTTGAACAGGCGGCGCTGGACAGACCGATGCAAGCCGAACGATGACCAGTTGTGGCCAGCAGTCCCTGAACGTGCTCACTGTCCTCTCACTGCTGATTTCGGCAGGTAGGGCCTCTGTGGGTGCTGGGTGGGAGGGGGGACGTGGGGGGCAAGGTGTCCCTTCCCAGGCCCATGCCAGCCCAGCTGGGATTCTGGCTGCTGACTGGGGGTGCTCTGAGTCCCCTGCCCCACTGGCATTCCCCTCGTGAGGAGCTTCTTTTCGGGGCCGGTGCCGCACCCCATGCATCTGCCCGGAGGCACAGCTGAGATGTTTTCTCAGACGCTGGGGGCTTCGTGGTGGCTGCCAGCCAGCCTGGGAGAGGACCTTACTCGAATTCTCTCCCTACTCCTGTAAGTCAAAGGCTGGAGATGTCGTGGGCCTCCCCTTGTACGGACGAGGACCCTGAGGCTTGGGGAGGGAGCCGGCTAGCCGGAGAGAGTCCAGCCAGTGAGGGGCTGGGATTCGAACCCCCGCTGCATGACGCCCAGGCCCCACCAGCCTCCTAGGCCATGCTGTGACCCCAGCTGGGGTCGAGGGTGGGGTCTTGCTCTCCTGTTGATGAAGATGGGCAGAAACCAACCCCTTCGGCTTCTCCAAAGCAGTGCTGGCTGACGGGGAAGCTGCTCTAATCCCAATGGCAAGGGTGGCCATGTGCACTGAGCCCTGAAGAGCTTAGCCCCGTCTGTCACCCCATCTCTCTGTCTCTGTCTCTCGGTACCTCTGTGCCCCCTTGCTCATCTCCCACCTCCAGCATGTCACTCCCCAGGCCCCGCGTCCCACACCCAAGCCCATCAGCAGTGCTAGTCCACACTCCCCCACCCCAGCCCAGTGCTTCTGATTCAGAAAGTCCACCGAGGGGCCTGAGGCCCCACAGTCCTGCCCACCAACCCTCAGAGCGTGTAGCGCAGCAGCTCACACTTGGAGACTGCAGCTCTGGGCCTCAGTGTTCTCCTCCATACAATGGGAGCACAGCACACAGGACCAAACGAGAAGGCGCATCCTCCGGGGGCTTACTCGGTGACCTCTGCATCCCCCGAGAGGCCTTCTGTTCCCCAAGGAGGCAGCTGAGCCGGGGGCCTGGAGCTCCCCTGACTGCTGAGATGCAGGGACCCAGCTCCTGAAGGGGCCTCGCTCACTTCTGCAGCAGAGGGCGCCGGCCTTGGGGCAGGGTCCAGGGGCTCCCCAGGCCGCCCAGGTGCCCACCGGCCAGCACGGCCCTGCTGGGACACCCCTGGGCAGCTCGGGCGGACACTGGGAGCTGGGTGGACTGCATCCTGACCGCCCCTCAGGGAGACCGACCTTCCAACCAGCCAGAGGAGCATGTGCCATAGCAGCTCCTTTGCTGTTGGAGAAATGTATTCAGCCAGCAAGGGCCCTTTTCAGTAATACAAATTAGATACAGCGATCCCTTTTATGAAGACACTAATTAAGCCCGAGACAGCGGCTCCAGGATTTTTCCATTGTTATATTTATTCAAGTTTCTCTCCTGCTTATCACCATTGGCACAGCGGTAAATGCCGTCCTGGGCTGGCGGCGGCTGCAGTGGCTGAATAGGGGCCTCTGTCTGAGGCCGGGGCAGCTGTCACTAGGAGGGGGGCCACTAGGACAGGCTCCTGGGCAACTTCAGGCCCAGGGCACTGCTTTAGTAGAAACCAAGGTACGCAGGCGGTGCCCTTGCTCCCCGGGGGGACCGGTCCTTGCACCCATACCACTCGCCCCTGAGCTAGCCCAGACTTATCAACCCGGACTACACGGCCTCGGAGGTGGGTAAAGCCGGTGATGACGGCATGCAGAGGGCTCCCACCCTGGGCAGGCCTGGCTGGATGCCTGCTCCACCACCACCTCCCCACTCAGGCAGGTCATGGCAGGCCTCCGAGCCTCAGTTTCTGCATCTGTAAAGTGGGCCCTCAGACCTGCCCCCTAGAGGAGCCAGCTGGCCTAAAGGAGGTAGAACCGGCAAGGCCATAGTTGATGCTTCCTAGGTGAGCGCCTGCTGTGTGCAGAGATGCCAGGAGGGTCCGCAGGAGGAGCCCCGGGCAGGGGCCACAGAGTGTGCAGGGCTGTCGTTGGAGGGAGGTGGTGGGAGCCAGAGGGGCCTTCCTGATGGAGGTGAGGCTTGCTCGGTGGGCAGAGACCTGCTGGACCCTAGGTCAGACCCGCCAGGCCCCACCGGGCCCCACCGCTGCTGCTGCTCCGGCCTGTGAGGGCCCCCGCCGAGCCCCGGGCCTCTGTTTTCCAGTCCTGTCCGCGCATTTCCGGGTCTGCGAGCCCTACACGGACCACAAAGGCCACTACCACTTCGGCTTCCACTGCCCCCGGCTCTCGGACAACAAAACCTTCATCCTGTGCTGTCACCATAACAACACGGTCTTCAAGTACTGCTGCAACGAGACGGAGTTCCAGGCGGTGATGCAGGCGAACCTCACGGCCGGCTCCGAGGGCTACACGCACAAGTAAGTGCCCCGCCGGGGCCACGGCCCTGCCATGGGCCACACACCCCATGCCCCGGGGCCACTGTCCTCCAACAGTGTGGAGAACATCACTGCCATCAATGGCGGCCAGGATGGGGGGTGGCTGGAAAGAACCTGGGGGAGTTCAGGAGACTGGGTTTTCTGGCCGGTTCCATCCTCAGAGCCTCAGCCTTTCCATCTGAGAAATGGGCGAGTGACGCCTCCCTCTCGGGGCTGCTGCCAGATTAAATGAGGTCAAGTGTGTGGAAGGCTTTTAGGTAAAAAGCGCCCAGACCTGGGATCCAGGGGGCCCAAGTTCCTTCATTCGTCCCTTATGTGTTCACCAGTTTCTTGTTGATGCTCTTGACCCAGAGGTTAATCTGACACAGCTCCTTCCCTAGGGTGATTAAAGAGCCGGAGGCCGGGCCCGATGGAGGGGGCCCTGCGGAGTGGTCGGAGAGAGGGGGGTTCGGAGCAGGAAGGCAGTGGCGTGTGCTCAGGAGGAAGCAGCCTGCGTTTCTCTCCCTCTGAGTGGCACTGAGCATCTGGTCATGTGTTCGAGACACGCTTGTGTTTCTCTTACTCTGAGCTAGCCCTGTATGTCCTTGGTCGTTTTCCTATTGAATCTTTGTCCATTTTCTCATTTATTTACAGGAACTCTTTATATGTGAAGGAAATATGCATTACAAAGATTTTCTCAGTGTGTCTTTGAATTTGTGATGCTCTGTTCCCATGCTTAATTTTTTTTTTTAAGATTTTATTCATTTACTTTTAGAGAGAGGGGAAGGGAGGGAGAAAGAGACGGAGACAAACATCAATGTGTGGTTGCCTCTCGAGCACCCCCTACTGGGGGCCTGGCCTGCAACCCAGGCATGTGCCCTGACTGGGAATCGAACCGGTGGCCCTTCAGTCCCCAGGCTGGCACTCAATCCACTGAGCCACACCAGCCAGGGCTCATGCTTTATTTGTAGTTGTTATGTAGTCAATTGCGTCTAATTTTTTCTTAATGTCTTCTAATATCATACTAAGAAAGACTTTCTTTACTCTGAGATCATTAAAAATACACCCCCTCTTTTTTTACTTCTTTTATGTTCTGATTTTTTGCCTTCAAATCTTTGTCAGAAATGTATTTGGATGTCAGCTTTGAGGCAGAAATCAAACTTTTTTTTATTTTTCCAAATGGATAGGCTGCTGTCCCCACACCAGCCACTGCATTGTCTGTCTTTTTCCCACTGGTGAGAAATGCAAACTTATATCCTGTAATGTCCTCGCTTTGAGTGTTGAAGTGTTAAGCACGGAGTACTGAGTGTGGAATGGATTTCCTACCCACACGCGAGCACCACACTCTGATCATACCACACTGTGCCTTTGAGGTTGCCTTGGTCCCCTCTCCACGGCCCTTTCGTCACAGGAACTCGAGAATTAGCCCCTGCCCTCCCCCAAAAAATCCAGTTGGTATTCTTTACTGAGATTGTGGTGAACTCACGCACTCATTCCAGGAGATTTGACTTTTCGTGATGCTGAATATTCCTCTCCCAGAACATGCTGTATCTTCCCATTTGTTCAAATTTTCTTTCCTAGTAATTTGGATTTTTCTTCATATAGATATCATACATATCTTTCTCATTTATTGCTATGCATTTTTTATGCTACTATAAATAGGGTCTTTTCTTCCACTAGATCTTCTAAGCAACTTCTATTTAGATGATCATACCCAACGATTTCTGTGCATGAATTTTACACTCAGCCAACTTACTAATATTTCTCATCTTTGTAATACTTTTTCAGTTGTTTCTCTTAGGTTTACTTTGCCATTTGCAAACAATGTTAACTATTTCCTGCTTTCCAAGTTCGGGCCTCACTTCTTTTTCTTGTCCAATCATGTTGGCAAGTGCCTCTAAAACAGGCTTTAAAACTGTCGGGCATTCTTATCATCCTCCTCACTTCAGTGGGGATGCTTCAGATATTTTGCTAATAACTCTGAGGCTGATTCCTAGGGCAGACATACTCTTTTCGTGGTGAGGAAAAACCCACTCGGAAGGAGTGTTTGTTGAGTGACTGTTGGAGGGACTCTGAGTCCTGGTCTCTCTGATGGTGGGGCTCCAGTGCTCTCCCACTGTGCCCAGCTCACTTGGGGAAGTTGCCTCTCTCTTCCCTTTGATCAGGCAGGAGGTTCAACTCTCTCCCAGTCTCCCCTCCTCCCGCCACAGCCGGCTCCCCAGCCTTCCTTCCTCAAATGCAGGGTGAATACCTTCCGACCTGCTCAGGCCTTAGAATAATCCTGTGGGTGGAGTCTGTCAGCAAGGCCTGTCTGTGACAAGGGCTGGAACCTGGCCCGGAATCTAGTCCAAGCCGTTCATAAGACCAACGACCGATTCCCTGCGGGGGGAGGGCAGTGCCAGGACTGGGGTGAGGACCCCGACACGTCTTGTGGTCGCCGGCCAAACACCAGACAGAAGACAGGAGCATGGCCAGACTTCTCCGAGGCTCTGGCGACGGCGTCTGGGAGCCTCATCTAGGAGCCCAAGGCTTTCCGTAGTACGGGCGCTCATACAGCATCTCACACCCAGCACTTTGCCATCTCACACAGCAGGCCCTGGCCGCGCTGGCGAGGAGCGGACCCCCAAACAGAGGCCTTCCCTCGGGGGACCGGAAATACTGAAGATCGGATACTTAGTTCAGTTCTTAAGCTTGAAGTTCAGACGGCATCACAGAGCGAGTGGCGTGGGGAGCGGGCACTGTGCTCGGCTCTCCCTCTGAGTCCCCATCCTTCGCCCACTGGACACGGAGGACTCGGAGACTGACAGAGGCTGAGTAAGCTGCCTGGTCGGGGCCGCTGGTCCTTGGTGGAGCCCAACGCCAGCCCAGGTCTGCAGGAAGCAGGTTGGAGCTGGAGGGGCCACAGGCAGGGATACAGGCTGAAGCTGTGTTGGCACCTGGGCCCACCCTTCCCCACAGGGCTGCACTCCTGGCCCCACCCAGCACCCTAGCTGTGCCAATCAACTGGGTCTTCGATGATGAAGTGTGGGTGCAGGATCAGCCCCCCAGATGAGAGGTCCCCTGGGGTGAGAGGCAGCAGGATCTGGGAGGGAGCAGGGTGAGCCAGGGTGGGCACTCAGACTTTCTCCTGAGGGCGACAAGGGGTCAGGAAAGGTGTGGCAGAGGGGCGACTGGAGCTTCGCCGTGGGGAGCAGAGAGCTGAGTCCTGGAGGTCTGCTCGGGATGGGTCCGTGGACCCCGAGGGACGGGGCCTGTGAGGCTGGGAAGTCCTGGACCGCCCTGGCTTGTGCAGGGAGCCAGGCGGAGTCCATCTCGGGAACTGTCCCGCCCTCTGGGGCCCTGGATGGGTCATCCCCTGGGTGAGTCATCAATCCTCGAAGCTACTCCAGCAGGGAGAAGGAAGCGCCGGGCTCAGGCAGGTGCGCTTGCCTGTTCTCACTCCAGTCCCATGACCTGAGGGACACCCAGGCCCTTGTTCCAGCAACTGGCTCTGCCACCACCAGGATGTGTCTGACGCACCAGACCTCAGCCAAGAGGCCAGCCGGTCCCACATCCCAGACAGGGCAGTGTCCACCGGCTGCCGGTCTGCACGGACCAGGGCAGCCATGACCCCGGTCGGGCTCTGTGAAGATGCAGGGGATCCGTCAGGGATAAAGACTGCCTGGCGCCTGCCCACCCTGCCGCCCTGCCACCCCACCGGTGAATCGGCCAGGAGGCGGGACCGCTGAAAGGTCACGGGAGAACACTGCTGATGACATTTATTTATGTTTTCCTGGAGGACAAGAATGCCTTGTTTTGGTTCTGGCTGCCTGGCGGAAGGGCAGGCTGAGTGAGGGATGCAGCTACCCCTAGCCCACTGCCAGGCGAGGGACCCCTGGCATTCAGGGCAGAGGTGCCACTCACCTTCCCATGCAGGTGCCAGGCAGGAGTGTCTGTCCTGGGCACAGGGTGGGATGGGGTGGGGCAGAGTGTGAGGAGTCAGCAGTCTGCTCTCTGGGGACAGGGAATGTCTCGCTGGCCCTGGTGGCAAGGAGTGCAGTTTTGTGGGATACCTGGGTGCTGTTTCGCCAGGCAGATGGGCTTCAGGGCGGGCGCATGGGAGAGGGCTTCTGGGGCTACAGAGCATGCTCAGAGCCTTGTAGGGGGAGGTGGACGAGGGGTTCACTCTGTGCATGAAACCTCTTCCCTGAAGCTGTCCTTCCCCAGTATTCAGAAGTATGCCAACCACACGGAGGGCCGGGTGGTAGGGCCCCGGGTGCTCTGGGCTGGTCCTGCGGGCCGGGTGCCACCCCGCCCAGCGAGCTGCGGACTCTGCACCCAGCAACGGCGCAAGGTCAGAAGCCTCAGGTGATCTTGCTGATTGCTCAACCCCATCAAGGCCCGTTAGGCATAAAACCAACTCACCCTGGCAGCCTTGTAAAGACAGGGGAGGGTCTAGAATCCAGGTTTCCTGATCTGAATACACTCCCCCCCACGGGGATGGGGAGGGGGGACAAGTGAGCACTTAGGCACACTTGGGGTGACGCGACAGGCCTCCCACCAACATGTTCACCCCCGTAGAGGTGCTATCCATACAGGACGCCTTGCTGGCTGCACTAGGGCCGAGGCTCAGAGAGGGCGAAGACTTGCCTGTGGTCACACAGCGCCCGCGTGGCAGAGCGGGGTTCGAGACCTGGGCTCAGGTATGCTGTGAGAACGAGCAGCCCCAGGGATGACCCTGGGGCTCAAGGCACAGAGGCTTATTTTGGGCTCCCACCCCATCTCCCTGGAGTCCCCCGCGGCTCTGACATGAGCGTGCTCTGCCCCAGGCTGATGGTGCCATCCCCACAGCGGAGGGAAAGAGTGTCAGCAGAACCACAGGGTGACTCCCATTCAGGAGCAGCCGGGACAACCTGTTTTTGATTTTGTGTGTGTGTTTTTTTAATTTGTTTATTTGTTTGTTTTGGGCAAAGCACATCACCGGGCCAAATCTGTTTCCAGCGAGGGGGAGAGACCCAGGTTGGATCCTGGGGGCAGGCCTGCCGGGAGGGACAGTGAGTATTGTGGACCCTACTTCATATGGCCCCGAGCCCATGTTTCTCCAGGCACTGGACAACCTTGTCCTTCTGTGTGACCTCGGGCCAGTCGCCTTGCCTCTCTGGGCCGAGAGCAGTGAGCACGCTGGGTGCCTTAGTCACAGGAACGGCTCCCTCGGGCCCTTTCTCCTCCAGGCCCCGTGGCATCTCACTAAGCCTCAGCACCACACCCACGCCTAGGGAGCCCTGTCGTCCGGTTGCAGATGGCTTCCCGAGGCCACAGCGAGGGCCTGAGGCAGAGCTGGAGTTGGCATTCAGGCAGCCCTGGCCCGGTCCAGAGTTCGGCACTGGCTAACCAGCCGCCCTGGCCTGCAGGCTGCCTCATAGTGGGCTGGGTGCTAGGGTGTTTGGGGTGAGGTGGGTCCAGGCTGTCCCTCTCGGACCCAGTGGCTCCTGGAGCTTGCCTCCTTCCTCCATCCATCTGTCCACCCCGGGATGGCCCGCCGGGTGCCAACCGGCTCCCCCAGGGTCGCGGCTGCTCCTCTGCTGACCTGCTTGCTCCTGTTCCCAGAAGGTGTCCAGTGAGGTTCCTCCGTCAGAGAAGGTCTCATTTATTGCTCCGGAAACATCGAAAGAATGCACATCAGTAAATGTCCCAAAATAGAATGCAGAGCTGGAAGTTTGGCTGGCTTCACATCTTGCCCCATAAAACAGCCTCTATTTTAACTTCTGCCCTTTAAACACACACACACACACACACACACACACACACACACACACACACCCATAAAAGACCTCTGCATCTGCACAGAATTAATTTCCAGATCATATTTTTAAAATTAAATTAAAAAACAAAAACAAGATGCTCCCAGACAACCAGCCATGAACAGGGCTGGCTGTGGAAGGCAAGAGAGCCGTCAGGGACGGTGCCAACTTCCCAGCTGGCTGCCACCTCCAGGCTGACCTCCCTCGCAGGGGAGTGGGGGTCAAGGAAGGGGGCCCCTGCTGCAGGGGCTCCGCCCCCTTCTCTGAGCTCTGTGTCACCGAGGCCTGTCTGTGAGGACGGGGACACCATGAGATGGTGGGCAGACTGCCCACCATCTCATCGTGTCCCCATCCTCAGGTCTGGGTGGCGTGCGAGCCGGGACAGGTGGGCACCGCGCAGATATGGGCAGGCTCCCTGGACGTTTGTCCTGGACTTGACCTTGGGATTTCTCCAAGATTCAGCACAGTCTGAAATCAGGTGGACCCGGGTCCCAACCCCAGCACGGCCACTCTCTGGCTGTGCAGCCTTTGGCAAGGGGCTTTGTCCCGCTGGGTTTCATCTCCTCTTCTGTGAACTGGGGAGACCAACCGGCTGCTCACTTGGGGACCCCGGTGCTGGCGTGTCGTGATCGCTGTGGGACTGTGAATGCTCAGTGAGCGTGCGCAGGGAAGCTGCAGCCTAGTGACAAAGCTGGTGTCCAGGCCACCATGGCCACCAGCTCGCCATCAGCTCTTGTGTGCGTTGCCTTACAGAGTGTCAGAGGTGGCTCCGTGCTGACATCGGGGCCCACAGAGGTAAGGCGACCCTGGCCCTGCCCCCAGGCAGCTGTGAGCACAAGGTGCCGACAGTCTCATAGAACAGCGAAGGCAGCACTGTGTGTTCTGGGAAACCCAGTGGCTTTGGGAGCCCAGGGGCGGCTTCCTGGAGGAGGTGACAGCTGTTCTGAGACATGGGGGCAGGGCCAGCGAGTTGCAGGCAGAGGAACAGCATAGACAAAGCACTGGAGGCGGCTGGTCTGCTCTCAGAACCTGGGGGGCACCTCTCCCAGATAGCTTGTGGCTGTGGTTAGACACGTGTGCCCCAGAGCTAGGCTGCCGGTTCAATCCCGGCTCTGCTACTGAATGGCTGTGAGACCTCAGACACACCTTTTAATGCCTCTGAGCCTCCTGTTCCGTCTGTAAATGGGGGGCGGGGATGATACTAATAATCCTCCTTCCGGGCACAGGTGTGGGAGGGGCTAAGGGGTGGAAGCATTTAGAGCAACACCTGCCCAGGCTCTTTCCCTGTCTTGCCGTTTCCCAGTCCGGGAGGCTCCAGGCCCGGCTGAGGTCCAGCTGCCACCCCCCGCCGGCCCCATCGTGGACTCCCTCCCTGCAGGGCAGTGTCCAAAAACAACGGTCCCTGCCGCCCCCTCCCTGTACCCCTGCCTCAGCCCCCTCGGCCGCTGCCCTGGGAACCCCTGAGGAAAGCATGGTGTTTACACACCTCTGTGGGGGCTCCTGGGATGCCCTCCTTTGTCCTCATGGACGTCCACCCCAGGACTCCTGCCCCAGCATGCCGCACCCGCTGCCAGCCTCTGTTCCAGGGGAGGAACTCCATATCCGGGTGTCTCCCAGTGAATGTGGCTTCCCTTGCAACAAGGCTGGCAGTCACTCACACCTTAGCCTGAAAGACCCCCAAGACTCCTGAGGACCTCATGGAGGTTGTGGCTGGTGGTGGGACTGCAGGCGGGTGGCTGTGATAGAAACTGTCTGGTTACTTGTTGCTCAGGCAGAGGCGAAGCCCCGATCCCCTGTGGTGCTTGCTCTGCTCCATACGAGGGCTTGGACCTGCAGAGGTCTCTCCCTGGAGGGGCCACCAGCGGTGGGGTGGGGAGGAGGGCATTCCTGGCAGAGGGCACAGGTGAGCACAGTGACCATCCCTGGCCCGTCCAGCCCTGGGAGGTGGTCGGAGGGGAGTAGCCCCATCTCCTTGCTGAAGCCAAGGCTGGGCTGGGGTGAACTGAGCTGGAAGATGGGTGCAGAGTCTGGGAACTGAGGCTAGGAGGGCTCCACCTCATTGCTCCCCGGCCCAGGGAGATGCAGGGATTCTCCCAGGCCACACAGTAAAGCCAAGCCATTAAGGAGCCAGAACCAGGCCCGGCTCCCCGGCCCCAGACAGGGTCTGGAGGAACCTGCCATGGGGATCTAGGAGAAGGAGGGGCCCCGTCTGGTGAGAGCTAGGGTGGGTCCCACCCTGTGGGATGTGGGGCGGCGAGGCTCCGCTTCTCAGGGGCGTGCCACCTGTCTGCCACCCTCCAGGGCACACCCACCTGGGCAGAGGCCTGCCGCAGGGCAGATGGCAGCGGCGGTGTTTGAGTGACTGGTACACTGGTCCCTGTAAACAGCCGCAGTCCCTGGTGAGCGCTGCTTGGAGTGAAGCAGCCCCAGCTGCAGCGGCAAGCCCAGGAAAGGGCTCTCCCTGGGCACAGGGGGCAGGGGGCACACCTGGACCTGGCCTGGGCAGGAAGATACACGCCAGGTGGTCCAGGTGGTGGGGGCTGGGCTCCAGGCCACCCTGTAGGAGGAGCAGCACCTCTGGTCTCAAAGAGTCGGTGGGTGGAGCCAGGCTGGGGAGGAAGCAGGTGGGGGAAGGAAGGCGCTGGCCAGGCGGGAGGCCCCGCCTGAGCAAAGGCCAGTGTCAGAGCCAGCAGGGCGGGCTCCTTGGCGAAGGGGCAGCTGGGGTGGGGGTCCAGGCTGCACAGAGGGGCTGTGGGCACGCACAGCTTCTGGAGGGCAGAGCAGCTGTCGGTGGAAATGCTGGGTGAATGGAGGGCAACAGTGATGTCAGGGCCCCGAGACCCCTGGCCGCACACAGCTGGGAGTTGCCTGGGGAAGGGGACCGAGAGGGGAGGGGACAGAGGGAGGGCGGGGTGTAGGTGGAACAGCCAGGACCAGTGATGGCTGTGTGAGGCATGCAGAGGGCGGCCGAGCCGATGCCCAGTTTCCTGGGCTTCTGAGGAGGAGGGAGATGGGAGCAGGCTGGGAGGAGGCTGGGCCTGGGTGGGGTGCCCCAGCTGAGTCCCGCAGCCCAGGGGGCTGGGAGGTAGGCCCCGTGTAGATGCTGAGGGGCAGGGGCTTATGGCTCTGGAGCTTCAGTTGGTTCGTCCTGAAAAAACAGCCTTCCTGCATTCCCCCAGTGAGATGGGGCAGAGCCGGCATGCTGGGGGTGGGAACAGCATAACAAGGGCCCCGGGGCTGGGCAAGCAGCAGGCACCCACAAAGGACAGCTGGCAGATCTGTGAGTAGCACCCATGTAGGGAGGGCGTGAGGGTGACAAGAGAGTCTGCCACAGCCCAGCAGCCCTGAATGCCCGACTGAGAATTCCTTCCACAAGGGCAAACTGGTGGCTTTTCAAGTGTTCATGGTCTGGTCAAAGGTTTACCAGTGTCTGCCCCTTCTGTTCCCCCAAGGACCCTGCCTAAGGACTTGGAGTGTGGGGGAGCTGCTCAGGCCGGGACAGGGTCCAGGGCAGTGGATTCCAGGGTCTGGGAGGAGGCAGATGGGGCGGGGCGAGGAGAGGAAGGGGAGGGCAGGTGTTGGGGGGAGGGGGCCAGGGGTCCTCAGGGCCCTCCCCCTGGGACCCGGAAGAGGGCCGTGTTCCCTGATCACCCAGCTGACCGACCGCTGTCATCCGCTTCAGCCTCTCTCTCGCTCTGTGTTTCCCCAGCAACTACACGGCCCTGTTGGGAGTGTGGATCTATGGCTTTTTCGTGCTGATGCTGCTGGTCCTGGATCTCTTGTATTACTCGGCCATGAACTACGACATTTGCAAGGTTTACCTGGCGCGGTGGGGCATCCACGGACGCTGGATGAAGCAGGACCCCCGGCGGTGGGGGAACCCTGCCCGGGGGCCCCGGCCAGCCCAGCCGGCCCCGCAGCCCCAGCCTCCTCCGGGCTCCCTGCCACAAGCCCCCCAGGCTGTGCACACACTGCAGGGAGACACCCACAGCCCACCGCTGGTGACCTTCCAGAGCTCATCTGCCTGGTGAGTGGTTGCAATCGGGTCCCAGGCTGCCCACGTGAGCTTGGAAAATACTAGATCATTATCGCTGCTGTGCTTGACTTGTCGGTTACCTGGTTATTTGCCAAGAAAGGTTTGAAGGTGCCCATCATAATATGTACCTGGACAGGGAAGTCAAAACGAGGGCAGGGAACGGAGCTTGGAGGCATAGCGTGCAAGCTGATGGCACCGAGAGCCTGGTGTGAGAGTCGTCACCACTGAGCGTTAAATGGAGTTGTGAGTTTCCCAGCTGCCTAGGCAAAAGGGGAAAGCAGATGGCTTTCCAAGTTTTCAGTTTGGTTAAAGGAAGCGAATCAGTCTGTGAGGAGCAGGGGAGAAGGTTTTTCAGAATGAATTTAGAATGTGAGCCAATCGGGGGCTCCATCGAGTCACCGGGCGGCGTCTGAGGCAACGCAGTGCAGGCAGCCTGCTCAGTGAGCCTCAGGAGAAGGGGCGGAAGCCAGCAAGGGAGGTGGGTCTTGGGGGACTGGCCTTGTAGGGCTGGGGGAGCGTGTTCCAGGCCGACCTCCTCTGCTGCGACTCATGTCTGCCTGGTCCCAGTCTGATGGGCGGGAGTAACCTGAGCTGGGGGGCCTTGGCAGCAGAGGCGGAAGGAGGGGGCGGGGCCTGTGCACCTTGGAGCAGGACCGTCTGAGCAGCTGGCAGGAGTCGGCCCCTGCAGGCGCCGGGCTGAGTGCAGGTGGTCCGGTTAAGGGCTGGGTGGAGGGGTTCCAATGCTCTGAGCTGCAGCCATGGGCACATGACCCCAGAAGGTCATAACCCTGAGCCCAGGCTGCAAGATTTAGGTGCAAAAACCTATGTCACAGAGGTCACTGCCAAGTCCATGAGCCTTGAAAGCAACCCAAGCCAGGTTCAAGTCCCATTCCTGCTGTTTACCTGCTCGTAACTTCAGGCAAGTTACTTCACCCCCGTAACCTCCCAGTCCTTGGGAAGAATGCACCCCTTTCGCCCTGGGCTTGTCCTGAGGATGAAATGCCGAGCACATAGTAGGTGCTCAGTTCTCCATTGTGGGTCCTCACGGGAGATGCAGCCAAGCTAGGGAGTGACCACTTAAACAGCTGACAGGCAGTGACCTTTTCAATAATGAATGCCTTAAATAATTAATAGGGCACGCTTAAGTCAGCTTGTGCTCATTGATCGAATAATTGCCCCATCGATCACGCAGGACACAAAGACCTGGCCTTGCTTAGCAAAGTTTGACAGACGTCCACAGAGCAGGTCCTCTGGGAGGGGGCTCCTGGTGACGTGAAGGTGACGGGTGGGGAAGACGCACAGCCCCCGGAAGCTGCAGACAACGCACCGCCTGTCGGCCTGGCCCCCGTGGTGGGCCTTCTCAGATGTGTGTCCTTTGCAGCAGACACTCTGGGCTGTGCGTCACCCAAGTGTGTCCTCACCTGACAGTCGCGTCAGGAAGTGCCAGAGCGTGTGGCAAGGCCAGGAGGCTCCGGAACGCTCATTGAGCACCCCCAATGGCTCCTCTCCCCGCTGCGTCCCACCCAGAAGCCCCCACAGCCCACCGCTGTGCCCCGAGGGCCCCCCCTTCCTGCTTTTGCCTCCTGACCCCTTCAGCCTGGTGGCCTCTCTCTTTGTCCCCGCCCCGTGCCAGCCGTGTTGTGCCGGCAGCCCTGGCACTGAGTGCAGCCCTTTGTCCCCTGAAGCATCCGCCCTTGTCTGCGCATTTCCACTCCACAGTCGCCGCCATCCGCATATGAAACTGGGTTGTGGGCCTTTCGTTTGAAGTTATGTCCTGGCGAGCTTCCTGCCTCGTGGAGACCTTTCCGTAACCGCTGCTCTAATGGCTGCATTAGCTCTCCACCGAGAGATGACGGTCCGTCACTCAGTGACCTACTTCCCTGGCTCAGGCCACCTGCGGTTTTCGATTCCGCACCTGCTCTGGCCCTCCCCCGCCCCCCAGAGCATGGCCCAGTCCGGGACCAGAGCATTCCCAGGTGTCGGCCTCAGAACCCCTCCCATCCCTGCCCAGGTGGGGGCCACCCAGGGGTGCAGCCCTCACTCCCTCCAGAAGCCAGGCACCGACATTGGAACAACTCCACCTACTACAAAGCTCTGCTTTCTTACAGGCAGACAGCAGAGTGGGTGGGCGCAAAGGCTCTTAGAGGCTAACAGGCTTGGGTTTCAATCCAGCTGCCTTGTTTTTCCATGGTAGGGGCGGTGCAGCAGCAGGTGACTTGGCTGACTCCCCTCACCGGGAAAGAGGGGTGATGGGCTCAGCCTCACGAGGGGCCATCTGCTCAGAGGGAGGAGACATGGGAGTCCCTGGCACACAGGAACTGCTCCAAGAATGTCCCTCCTTGCTCCCCGGCAGCACGTCAGGGACTGGTGGGCTTTCTGCGATGTCGAAGACTGCAGTCTGTTGTCCCTCGGGGTCCCCGGTCCTCTGGGCCAAGTGCCATCTGGCCAGGGAGCAATCGACACCCAAAAAGGGTTTCAGTGCATGAGCAGGAGTTTTCTAGAAGTGGACAAAGGGCAATCCGGGCAGAGAGCGGCTCGGGCTTCCTCCTTCAGCCCGCTCAGTGCCTGCCCAGGGATCACCTGCTCAGAGAGGCCTTCCCTGACCGAGGCTTATAGAACAGCACCAGCCCCCAGCCCACCATCGCTTTAGACCCCCTCATCTCTCAGTTTCCTTGGGGTGCTCACCACCGGCCACCGTGTTTGCTGTGGGGTCTGAGGTCTTCTCCCCAGTGAGGAACCCCAAGAGCGCGGGGGTCGGTCTGTCCTGTGCTCAGTACCCGGTCGCAGGTGCCCAGTAAGTAAGAATGTAGTGAACCCGTCTTCTTGGGCCCAGCGCCTGGCTCCGGAAGGCAGGCGCCCAGCAGGTGTCAGGTCAGTGAGTGAGCACATTGTTCCTGTTAACGGTACTATCACTTACGGAGGAACTGCTGAGCTGAGCAGTTGTGACACATGGAGCCAGTTGAGGTCCCCAGGAGCACAGCCGCTCGGTTATCCCGAGCTCCGTGCGTGGAGGAGGAAACTGAGTGCATGGAGTGCATGGAGTGTTAGCAGGCAGCCCAGAGCCCCGTGCGGGGGAGGGCTGCTGGGAGCCACGCCCAGGTGCGGCTGACCACAGCCCCCTCCCTGCAGCCAGAAGCAGCCTCTGCCTGCGCTGCTGCTGCTGGGGGAGCTAACCCCAGACGGTGCTCACAAAGCCTTCGCCCTGTGTTTGCCCGATGACGGGCGTCCCTGTGCAGGGCTGGCCTTACTCCCGAAACCCAGGAGGTCTAGGGCTCCCCTCTGGCGAGGGCCCAGTATCAACCTGAAACTCGCAGCAGGTTCCCACCCAGCACTGTCTCCTTCGTTGCCACCAGGGGTGGCGGCTGCCTGCATGGTTGGCTCGGTGTGTTTTGGAGTCATCACCCTTTCTCTTGCACCGTCTGTGAGGGTCTCTCCCAGCCCTCGGAATCTTTCTGGAACCCCAAGGAGGAGCTGGGGTGGCCAGGTGACCCGTGCCTCCATGTGGCAGCTGGCCACCTGCCACCTTCCTCTGGAAACCCCGCCCCTGCAGAGGAGGGCCTCAGAGGAGGCAACTCACAGGCCATTTCCAGTAGAGTTTCACTTGGAAAATCTCATGGCTATACCCCAGCAAACCCGGAGAGAGGGACCAGCGCGGTCTCGGAGTCAGAGGTGGGTTCGGAGTGCAGAGCTCCCTGCGCTTGCAGGCCAGGAACCTTGGGCAAAGCGCTGAGCTGCTGTGAGCCTCAGTTTCCCCAGCGAGGCTCAGGACAGGGCGGCCTGGGACAAGTGCCTCCGTGCATGCTGATTGCAGTTACTGGGGTCGTTAGGTTATTAGCTCAGGAGCAGCAGAGAGAAGAAAGCCCCCCACGCCAGCCCCACCCGCAGGCCTCTCCAGTTGGCTACTTTCTAAGCGCAGCTGTTACTGTTTCCCGATAATGCCCTAATGTAGGTTTGTGGTCTGATTTTTTTCACTTGCATTAAATTAGCCACTATCCTGCCATTTAACTTAATTTTTCTAAACACCACTTTAGCAGCTGCCCAGTCGTCCAGATCCCATGTGCCAGCCAGCAGGAGGTTAGCCGTTCTGCCAGGGAGGCATTTATAAGGCTGACAGTTTTTTGGGTTTTTTTTTACGGTGACAAATAGTGTTGCAGGGGCAGCAGCAAACACCTGTAGGTGTTAATGGTTTTTCCTTTTTTGAATTATTGCCTCGGGATAGATTCCCAGCAGGAAGCTACTGAGTCCAGGGGCTCGACAGCTTTCTGGTTCTTTCTGTCGGTGCCAGCTCCGTTCCCACAGCGACTGTCCCCAGTGGCGGCATTGGAGGACGTCACTTCACAGCCGCGGCTCCAGCACCTGGCGCTCCCACCCTCGTTCTGACACGGTTTGCTGTTTCTCTGATTGTCCAACGCCTTCCCTTTCGTTTGTTAATTAATCGTATGTCCTCCCCTGTGGGTTGCGTGTCTATGCGTTGATTTTGCTCTGCCCTCAAGACAGGTGGTAATTGAAGTCTTTTCCAAACCCCGGTTCCTAGGTGCCCCTCTTGCCTGCATAGCTCTCTCCCCGGGAACTATTTACTTAATACATTTTTAATTGACTTTAAATCAAGTCGCTTTTTCAGAAAATTCTGACTTGCTTTAAGCAATCATGTAGTGGGTTGAGGAGCCAGACCTTCCCTAATTCGCACAAGAATAAATCCAGAAAGGCAGCCAAGGGCTGCGGGGGCCACGGCGCCCTGGCTCGCAAGAGCCGCTGTTAGATTTTCAGGAATTCTGGGAGCCCGTTGTTCAACACGGCCGCTGACAAAAGCGAAAGGATGCAAACGTGCAATTAAGTAAATTATATAAAACACAAAAGTAATAGACCCTGGAACCTCTCTGCTCCCTAATTGTGCGGCTGCACTGGCTGCTGTCCATGTCCCCGAGGCCCCAAGCCGTTGAGTCCGCATCGTACGGTGACGTGACGAGCTGTATCCGGGTGGCCCGGCTGCGTCTCTTCCCAGCCCCGAGGTCCCTGACCTGGTGTGGCTGGGGTTTACACCACGGGATTGGGCAGCAAGCGTGACAGGGCAGGGCTCTTTTTCCCCCCCTGGAGAACTGGTCGTGAGGGGTTTGCTGGCATCCCACTGTCCACTGTGACTCTGGAGCTCAGCCCTTCAGCATCTTGAATGATGGGCCGGCCCGGTGCTTTGTGCTCCTTACTGTGGGGACGGGCGTGTGCTTGTGCACATCTGTGCACGCGGGAGCCTAGTGCTTCCGGGGACCAGGGTTCGCTGGGACGAGAGGCCAGGTGGTTCTGGAAGGGAGATCTGCCCGCCCTTTGCAGCTCCTGGCCCTTTCGAGCAGAGAAAGCAGAGGAGACGGGCAGCAGAAAGAGTGGCCTGTCTGTCCTGTCACATATCCGTGCTGGGTCCCCCAGGGAACGTCTCGGGGCCGTCGGCCCCTTTGCAAACACTCCAGTTCCATCTTGCTTTTCTTTCTCAGAAGCAGTCCATTGTGAGGGGGCGGCCCGGGCACCGCGAACCCACTCGTTTCTTCAACAAGCACTTAGTGAGGGCTGTCTGTGCCCAGCACTAAGTGCTGAGGATAAAAGAGAAGGAAAAATCAATGCCTCCAGCCACAGGGTGAATACACCTTGGAGGAAATGGTGAAGTCACTTTGAGGGTGCACTTCTAGAATAAACTAGACGGAGCCTGGCTGCCCACAGCCCCTCTTCTGGCCGAGGGTCCGCCGTATCTGGACTCGGCGGGGTGGGTGAGCGAGGGCCTGGGGTCTGGCCAGCTGGATCTGCAGGCCTGGTGACCGAGGGCTGCCATTCGCTCCCCCCCATGCCTGTGTGCCTGCCTGTGAGCTAGGGGTGCCAGGGGCGTGGAGATATGCCCGCTAGGAGCTGGCCACAGAGGGGGTGCTCAGCCCCATAGCACCCCTACTCCCAGGGGCACACTGCCAGGTACGGCTCGTCCTCGGAGGGGTTCCTGTCATCCCGCTCCGGAGGAGACCCAGCTGCCGCCCGCCCCGCGCACTGGTTTGGAGCTGAGTAGGATTTCCAACCTGGCGACCGCAGTCCGGTTAGTGAAGACAAAGGGGCCAGCTCGCCCGGGCAGTTAGCAGAGAGAGGCTCCCCCGAGTTCTGGGTGGTTCTGGGGGCTCTGGAGTACCTGTGGCCAGGAAGACCCCTCTAGGTCACTTGGACACACAGTCGTGCTCTGGGCTGCAAGCGAAACTCGAGGAAGTGGGGCCACCAGGAAGGGAAACCATGGTCGGGCGGTGGCTGTTATGGCCCCCAAACAACTGAGTTCAGGGACTCTTAGAGTCCAGCTCCCCGATCCAGCCAGCAGGGCAAGGAGGAAGGACTCCCTTCCACCTGTGTAGGGTGGGGGGGCCATGGAGCCTTTCTTTATCATCCCCCCCCCCATTAGAGGGAAACTGCTAAGATGTTTGTTTCTAAGAATAGATGCTCGTTGGTACAGCAGCTGCCTCTCAACACGGGCCTTCAGCTCTGTCAGGGTGATGGAACCTGGCGCTTGCCGGGTGACCTCAGGAACGCCCCCTAGAGTACTCTTCCTGTTGCTCCCAAGGTGCCCAGCAGGAGCTGGGGGCACCGTCTGCCAGGTGGCTTTGGCCTGCAGGTCTGGGAGTGGCTCTGTCACGCCCATCGCCGGACGCTGTGGCCTGGGTGTGGCAACACGGGTTCTGGGCCCCCTGGGCTGAGCACCTGGGCTCCGGACTGCCCAGCTGTGTGTCTTCGGGCAAGTGACTTCGCCTCTCTGAGCTACGCGTCGGTGGGAGCACTCCCTGGGTTCCCCACCCCAGGTCTCCACGAGCTCCTAATCATCCTTGCCCCGGTCACTCTGCTCCCCCAGGCCTCCCTCCCGCCTCTGGAGGACTTTTCTCCCTGCTGCCCGTTCCAGCTTGGCCTGTCGTGGTGTCTGCGCCCACTGTGTGGGGTGGGGGTGGGACTGGCTGAGTCCTCGGGGACACCCCAGCGCTGGAGCCCAGCCCTGGGCTGGGGTTACACTTACTGGTCCGACTGCCCCCACCACTGGTGCACCGTGTCACCTTGGGCAGCCGAGTCCCTCCCAGCCTCACGTGCCCCTCCTGTGGGACAAGGAAGGAATGAGATGCTTCTATAGGGTCTTTCAACTCCAAAGCGCTCTGCCCTTCTTTCCGTCTGATGGAGGCGCGGTCAGGGGCAAGAATGGATGTGGGAAGTCCTTTGAAAAATTCATGGCGGGAGGCGGGGAGAGAGTGTGTTTGCGCAGACGGAGGAGGGGTCCCGGACAGAGGCTGGGATGAAAGCGCAGTGCCTTAAGAACTTGGAGCCGCTTCATGTAGAACTCAGATCTCCCGGAAAGGCAAGGACATCAAATATTTACCAAAGCGGCATTAAAAATTAACCTTTAGGATGTAGATGTTTAAAGGCCCTGAGCTCCCCAGAGATGGCTGGAAGTCAGGAAGGGGCAGGGAGGGGGAGGCAGGTGTCATGCCGGGCATGAAGAATGAAGCCCTCAGAGTCAGGGACAGTGCCCCACGGAGCCCTCGTCCCCCCTTGCCCCCCGCCAAGGCCAAAGCCAGAGCAGCCTCAGCCCTGTGTCCGCAGAGGTCCCTGGTCAACCCACCCACGCCCCCAGCCCCTCCTGACCCCCGGTGTCACTGCTTGGGCTGCCACACTGCCCGCTGCCCATGTGCTTTCTCTGTCATTTGGGGACTGTTCGCCTTCCCACCTGCTGGTCCAATCCACAGGGGCGGGGCTTCTGTGGGGGTGCGTTTGCTGCTCTGTCCCAGCCCTGGGAGCCTAGGGAGGGGACATGCACCCTTCTCTGACTCTGACCCTCCGTCCCCCCTCTTTTAAGGCCCCTTGGGGTCACACTAGGCCCGCAGGGGGAAGCCAGACAACCTCGCCACCGCCAGGCCCTCCATCTGTTCACGCCAGCAGGATCTCTTTCAGCGTGTGAGGCTCCGTTCACAGCTTCTGGGGATCTGGACGGGGCACCAGGCCTGTATGGGGGGTCATAGGAGAGGCGATGGTCAGCTTTGGTGCATACTGCCTGCCAGTTTCCCCAGCAGCCAGACATTTGGGGCTCCCCCAGGCATCCAAGAGTTCCTGTGGCCCCTGCCCCTCCCGGGCATGGGTTGCAGTCTACCCTTTTCATCTTAGTGGGTTCAGGGGGCCTCATAGGAGCAGCTCGTTGTAGTTTCATGTGGCACGGACCCAATGTGTGCACTGCACTTCCATCCTCGTTACCCAAGCACACCTCCTCCATGCAGCCTGCCGGGACCACGCCTTCGGTGGCTGAGAGCTCTGTCTGTGGGATTGCGATCCCGCCTCTGTGGGGTCACCATCTCCACCCTGTGGTTTGCTCCCCCCGCACTGTCTGCTCCTGTGTCAGGTGTGGGGACCGCGTCTCCACCCTCAGTGTCCTTGAGGGAATGTGGCAGAAAATTTGCTCCAGCCCCCCACCTGCAAGAGCCTGTCAGGGCTAAACTAACAGCCTTGGGCTCTCAGCATTGCTGGGCCTCCTTGTCTGCATTCTCCTGGCAATGAGACCCGGTATGCCTTGTGATTCCTCTGCTTTTGCCCCTTGTCACAGGCTCTCAGTGGTCTGGAGGTGCTCATTGTTATGCAAATTGCAAGGTGCTGTCTTAACTTCCCAATTAGGGTGCAGGTGCAGCCAGCCCGGGGGGGAGGGGCCCCTGCCAGGTCGGGCTCTGCTCCTCTGTCAGCAGGGCCACATGGCCTCCGCCCAGCCCCCCGCCCCCACTCCCACCCCAGGCCCCTGCCCTGTGTCAGGGACCTCTGGCCTCTGTGGTGAGCAGCCCCAGCTGGAGTCCCCACCCCACCACTATACCACAGGACCCTGGGCAAGTGACAGTCCCTTCCTGAACCTCAGCTTCCTCGTCTGTAACTGGGGGAGCCGAGACCTCGCTCACATCGAAGGGGCGCTGGAGAGCTGGTGAGCTGCCGATGGAGGGAAGGGACCCCAGTGCGCACCAGCCCCCACTCCGCCTTGGTTAGAACTGGGAGGGATGGCGGGGGGGCGGGGCTGTCCAAATACCCTCGCCTGACTCACCGCTGCCTGGAGCACCTTGTGCCGCCCACTGGGCTCCTCTGAATGGCCCGGGTTCAGACAGTACTCTCCTCCTCCTGGGGTCCCTTCCCATCTTCCTGACTAACTCTGCTTAGGCCC
>PVIA01005405.1:0-116107 GCA_004024845.1 Tonatia bakeri
GTATTAAGCGCCCGATGGGTGGCTGTTAAAATATCCATCGTTTGGGTATCTAGATCTATTCCTCGTGATTTGGGAAGAGCTAGAGGGTGATGGGTGAGTCTAGGGAATTGGTTTTCAATAAGATGTTCTATTTGGTTTTGGACGGTGAGCTCTCTTATGATATCTTGAGGCCCACCTCCATCAGAAGTGTGAATAGGAGGAGTTTGTTCCCAGCACACTGAATGTCCTACAGTGCCTTGGCAGCTGGCTTGTAAGTATTTGGTGGAACCAAGGCCAATGGTTGATGAGCTATCTCCCCAGTCCCCTACGTTGGCAGGATTTTTTGTTTTCTGGAGTATGGCAGTAAAATATGCCTTATTGCCAAGGGTACACTCTTGAACATTATTGTAGCAAGAAGAGTGCAGTAGTGAGAAGGGGGGAAAGAGTAGAAGCAGGAATTGAATCTGTAACTGACTGTGACGATCAATTGAGATAACTCACTACCTTCGGACCAGCGGGCCTTGGCTTGCTGATGCAGTCAGTTCAAGAGGCTGCACTCACCAGCAAGACAAGGCCCCAACAATAGGTAACATGTATATCTTTTCCTAGTGTATTTCTTGCCTTTTTTACTCTTAATGGTATTCTTTGATAAACAGAAAGTCTTAATATTTACTTTAGTCCAATTTTTCAGTCTTTTTCTTGTCAGTGCTTTTGTGTTTTGTTTTAAAAAATCTTTCTCAATTCCAAGATAGTGGAGGCTCTGTTATGGTAGAAACTCTCTTAGAAATGTTATGTTTTATCACTCCTGTTTAGATATACTCTCACCTGGAAATGATTGTATGTAAGATATGAGGTAGGGTCAAGGTTAATTTTTTCCAATGTGCTCCAAGTTGAGTTCCCTAGGGGACAGAATTTGAGGCACTGAGATTGGTATGCAGAAATTTTGCTGGGGCAAAACTCTTAGGCACAACCTGAGAGGGAGCAGAGGACACAGAGTTGGGTGAAGGGAGATGCTAAGTTGTGATGATACAGTTGCATCAGTGACTTAATCTGCTTCCAAGAGGCATCCTTGAGCTGGAATGGTCCTTTAGAAATCAATCTAGGCTAGGGTCAGGATTTTGGACCCTTGCATACATTAGCCATTTGTTACAGGCTCTCCTCAGGGGAGGGAGTATAATCTTAAGTGAAGCAGCTTTCTTTGGCTAAGTGAAATTCCTGAGAGAAATGAAGCTGTAAACTATCATAGCCAACTTCCCAGCAACTGGGAGAATGAGGACCTCAGTCCTAAAGGTGGATGGATCTCAGTAAAGCAGTTGACACAATTTACTAAAAAGATTATCCGCTTTCCATCGTTTTCCAATGTCACCCTTGTCATACATACATCAAGTGACCATATGTGTGGGCCTGATTTTGATCTCTTTTGTTTTATTGATCTCTTTGTCAATTCTTGAGTAGTAACTGACACTACTGCAGCTTTATCATAGGTTTTGATATCTGGGGACATTCTGTTTTTCAAGGTAGTTTTGGCTATTCTGTCTTTTGCATTTCTATGTAAGGTCTAAAATCAGTTTATCAATTATCACACATTCCAAAATCTTTGTTGGGTTTTTGTTTGGATTAACAATGAATCTATAGATTTAATTAGAGAAAAATTGACATTTAAAAATAGTGAATCTTGTAATTTCTGAACTTGATATATCTCTTCTTCTGTTTGGTCTCCTTTAATTTCACTAACTAATATTTTGTGATTTTTCTATAAAGATTCCTTGGAAGTCTCTTCCCTCCACTTTTTGAATGCTACTGAAAATTTAAAAAAAAATTTATTTTCAAACTGTTTATGTTGGTATGAAATATAACTGATTTTTATTGCCTTTGTATCTGGCAAACTTGTTAAATTTATTTATTATAATTCAAATAATTAATCTAGATTATTTTGGATTTCATATAGGCATAATTATTTTGTCATTGAAAATTAGAGTTTTATGTCTTTTTTCCACTCATGTCTTTTAACTTCTTTTCCTTATTTTAGAAACTCTGATATAATGATGAACATCAGGTTTAATAACCACAATAGGTAATTACAGCACAATTTATTTAATCAATATTTGATTCAAGGACAATTAAATTGATCCTCTCTTTTTCATAAATAATGCTACAATGAATATCTTTTCTCATATTTTTTTTTGCAGTCATCTCATTCATTCTAAGCATATATTCCTGGATTTCTTGGAATAATCTGGGCAACAATTAAATTAAACACATAAAAGGTAAATTTAAAATATTTTTAAAGCAAGTATATGTAGTTGTCAGAGAACAATGCATTTTCTTAGAAACTTCTCTTTTGAGTTATAATGAAATCTAATTTTTATGATAAAAGTCCAGGGTCTTGAAAGGTATTTTAAATTTAGAAAAAAAGATGTGGGCTTATCTACTCTTTTGTATTTGTGCTCTCAGGGACTCTGACTTCCTGGGATTCTAACATTGTATTTTTATAAATCTCTTTCATAGTGTAAGAATTGTCTGATCTCTTGACCTAAAAAAACAGATTTTTTCAACACTTTCTTCTGATATTAAAAAGAAATAGAAAGGGAAGAGAGGGAGAAATTGAGAGAGGGAACGCTAAATGGAGAAAAAAAGAAATGTAGATAAACAATTTGAGACCTTAATTTCATCTTTCTTTTTATTTCAAGGTAGTAGACCGTGACTTATTGCCTCAGGGAAGGTATGTGGCAGATGAAAAGCAGTTATCACCAGCAGGACATTCCTGGCTTAGTTTCTTTCTTTCTTTCTTTCTTTCTTTCTTTCTTTCTTTCTTTCTTTCTTTCTTTCTTTCTTTCTTTCTTTCTTTCTTTCTTTCTTTCTTTCTTTCTTCCTTCCTTCCTTCCTTCCTTCCTTCCTTCCTTCCTTCCTTCCTTCCTTTCTTTCTCTTTCTTTCTAAGTATTTGTATTTTTTCCATTACCATTTAGTCCCCTTAAACCCCCATCTGACCCCCACCCACAATCATCACATGGTTATCTGTGTCCATGAATCCTTTTTCCTTATTGCTCAATCCTTCCACCCCCTAACCTCTGTCCCCATTAGCTGTCATCCTATTCTCTATGAGTCTGTCTTTATCTTGCCTTGTTAGTACAGTTTGTTCCTTAGATTCCACATATGAATGAAATCATATGGTATTTGTTTTTCTCTGACTGGCTTATTTTACTTAGCGTGATGTTCTCCAGGTTCATGTATACTGTCTCAAAGGGTAAAACTTTCTTCTTCTTTTATGACTGAGTAATATTCTATTGTGGAAATGTCCCATACTTGTTTTATCCACTCATCTACTGACGGACCATGTCTTGGTGATTGTAAATAATGCTGCAAAGAACATAGGGGCACATATGTTCTTTTGAATTAGTGTTTTGGGTTCCTTTGGATATATTCCCAGAAGTGGGGTTGCTAGGTCAAAAGGCAGAGCCATTTTTAATTTTTTAAAATATCTCCATGCTGCTTTTCACAGTGGCTGCACCTGTCTGCATTCCCACGAACAGTGCAAAAAGGTTCCCCTTTCTTTGACATCATTGTTGTCAGAGCTTATTGATTGTTGATTTACTGATAATAGCCCTTATGACAGGTGTGAGATGGTATCTCATTGTGATTTTAATTTGTATTCTCTTATGATTAGTGATGTTAAGCATCTTTTCATAGATTTATTTGCTATCTGTATGTCCTCTTTGGAGAAGTGTTTATTCAGGTCCTTTGCCCATTTTTAATTGGATTGTTTGTTTTTTTGGTGTTGAGTTTTGTAACTTCTTTATAAATTTTGGATACTAACCTTTTATCAGATATACTGGCAAATATGTTCTCCCATTCTGTGGATTTTCCTGTTATTTTCCTTTGCTGAGCAAACTTTTTAGTTTCATGTAGTCCCATTTATTTATCTTTTCTTTTGTTTCCCTTGTCTGGAGAGATATATCTGATAAAAGATCACTATAAGCAATGTCCGAAAGATTTTGCTATCTATGATTTCTTCTATGATTTTTATGGTTTCTGGTCTAACATTTAAATTTTAGTGCATTTGGAATTAATTCTTGTGAGGAGTAATTAAGGTGGTTCAGTTTTATTTTCCTGCACATATTTGTCCAATTTCCCCAACATCATTTTTGAATAAACTGTCTTTAACCCATCGTATGTACTTGTTTCCTCTATCAAATATTAATTGTCTATAAAAGTGTGGGTTTATTTCTGGACTTTCTCTTCTGTTCCATTGATCTATGCATCTGTTTTTATGCTAGTACCAGTACCAGGCTGTTTTGATTACTATGGTCTTATAGTATAGTTTGATGTTAGGTAGCATGATTCCTCCAACTGTTGCTATGTGGGTCCTTATGTGGTTCCATATGAATTTTTGAAATATTTGTTCTAGTTCTGTGGAATACACCATTGGTATCTTGATAGGAATTGTGTTGAATCTATAGATTGCTTTGGGTAGTCTGGAAATTTTAATGATGTTAATTCTTCTTATCCATAAACATGATAAGTGCTTCCACTTATTTTCTTTCTTCAGTGTCTTATAATTTTCCAAGTACAGGTCTTTCACATCCTTGGTTAGGTTTATTCCTCTGTATTTTATTATTTTTGAATTGGTTGTGAATGATATTGTTTACTTTTTTAAAGATTTTATTTATTTATTTTTAGAGAGGGAAGGGAAGGAGAAAGAGAGAGAGGGAGAAACATCAATGTGTGGTTGCTGGGGGCCATGACCTGCAACCCAGGCATGTGCCCTGACTAGGAATCGAACCTGCGATGCTTTGGTTTGCAGCCTGTGCTAAATCCACTGAGCTGTGCCAGCCAGGGCTGTGAATGGTATTGTTTTCTTAATTTCCCTTTCTGTTAGTTCATTATTGCCATATAAAAATGCAACTGATTTCTGGATATTAATTTTGTATCCCGCTACTTTGCTGAATTTATTTATATATTCTAGTAGTTTCTTGGTGGAATATTTGGTGTTTTCTATGTACAATACCAGGTCATCTGAAAATAAAGACAGTTTTACTTCTTACTTTCCAATTGGGATACCTTTTATTTCTTCTTCTTCTCTGATGGCTGTGGCTAGGACTTCAAGTACTATGTTGAATAAGAGAGGAGAAAGCATACACTTCTGTCTTGTTCCTGATTTTAAGGGGAATGCTTGTAGTTTTGGCCCATTGAGTATGATGCTGGCAGTGGATTTGTCATATATGGCCTTTATTATTTTTAGGTATGTTCCTTTGAATCCCACTTTCCTGAGAGTTTTTATCATAAATTGGTGCTGGATTTTATCAAATGATTTTTCTGCACCTATTGATATGATCATATGGTTTTTAGCTTTCATTTTTTTATGGGGCGAATCACATTTATTGATTTACAAATGTTGTACCAACCTTGCATTCCTAGCATTAATAGTTTATTTTTATTGTACTTTTTTATACATTACCATTTATCTCCCATACCTGCTTCCACCTCTACTCTCCACCTCCACCCAGCAATCATTACACTATTGTCCACGTCCATGAGTCCTTTTTCTATTTTGCTTGATCCCTCCATTCTCAACCCCCCACCCACCTGAGCTGTCAGCCTGCTCTCTATCTATGAGTCTGTCTCTATTTTCCTTGTTACTTCATTTTGTTTATTAGATTCCACATATGAGTGAAATCATATGGTACTTGACTTTCTCTGACTGTCTTCTATGGTACATTTACAAAATGGAATACTACTTGGCTGTGAAAAGAAGAAAATTTTACTTTTTGCTATGGCATGGATAGACCTGGAGAACATTATGCTAAGAGATATAATCCTCTAAACTTTTGATTGGAGGCTGTTTTAATTGATTTGTTGTGGTGAAGATGTTGTGTGGAAGGAGGCACTTCTCTCACTGAGAGGGATATGTTGGGCTCATATTTTCACTTCACCTCCTCAAATGACAAATTTAAATAAGGAAAATAATAATTAAAAAAGAAGGAATTTATGTGGGCACATTGACCAGACAAATTTTTTGAAAATCCTCTTCACTCTTCTAAAATCTACCCCTTAGCACCATGTCTCAGTTCTCTCTTGATCCTTGTCCAATCTGCCTTCATACTAAGAGGGGGTGGGTAAGAGGATGGGGGAAACCCAACTTCCCCAACAGACATTGTAATAAAAAGCCAGTAAACTGGATGCAAAAACAACATCATAATTTGCAGAAAGCTCTATCCTGATTTTTAAAAATTCACCAATTCAGAAGTTACTTGTTATTGTTCCTGGACATATTTTTCTGAGAACTACTCTTTCCATGACCTGCAGGTCAAGTTTAAAGACAAATTTATTTATAATCAATGTCTGCAGTATAAAATCCTCTGCTATATTTAAGAGGTATTCTGTGATTTATGATGAGTTAAGTAGTAAAAAGATTATTAAAAATACCTAATCAAAATAGCCTGGTAATGGCATAAGAACTAGCCTGGTACTGGCATAAGAACAAGCATATAGAGCAATGTAACAGAATAGAGAGCCCAGAAATAAACCCAAGTCTCTATGGTCAATTAATATTTGACAAAGGGGAAAGAAGCATAAAATGGAGTAAAAATAGCCTCTTCAACAAAAGCTTTTGGGAGATCTGGACAGCTACGTGCAAAAAAATGAAACTCAATTACCAACTTACACCATACACAAACATGAACTCAAGATAGATAAAAGACTTAAATAGAAGTTGTGACACCATAAAAGTCCTAGAGGAAAACATCAGCAGGGGAATTCTCACACATTCCATGCAGCAACATCTTCACTGATATGTCCCCTAAAGCAAGGGACATAAAAGAAAGAATGAACAAATGGGACCTCATCAAATTAAAAAGCTTCTGCACAGTTAAAGAAAACAGCATTAAAATGAAAAGAGAACCAACTATATGGGAAAACATATTTGCCAATGATACCTTGGACAAGGGTTTGATCTCCAAAATATATAAAGAATTCACACAATTCCACTCCAGGAAGAGAAAAAAAAATTAAAAACTGGGCAAAAGACTTGAACAGACACTTCTCCAAGGAAGACATAGAGAAGGCCCAGAGACATACGAAAAGATGCTCAGCATCACTAGCCATCAGAGAGATACAAATTAAAACCACAATGAGGTACCAGTTCATACCAGTCAGAATGGCCATCATAAACAAATCAACAAACAAGTATTGGAGAGGATGTGGAGAAAAGGAAACCCTAGTGAACTGTTGGTGTGAATGCAGACTGGTGCAGCCACTGTGGAAAACAGTATGGAATTTCTTCAGAAAACTAAAAATGGAACTGCCTTTTGACCCAGCAATTCCACTGCTGGGACTATATCCTAAGAGCCTGAAACACAAATCCAAAAGAACCTATGCACCCCAGTGTTCATAGCAGCACAATTTACAATAGCCAAGTACTGGAAGCAACCTAAGTGCCCATCAGTAAATGAATGGATCAAAAAACTATGGTACATTCACACAGTGGAATACTATGCAGCAGAAAGAAAGGAGCTCCTACCCTTTGTGACAGCATGGATGGAACTGGAAAGCATTATGTTAAGTGAAATAAACCAGGCAGTGAGGGATAAATACCATATGATCTCACCTTTAACTGGAACATAATCAACAAAAGAAAAAAGCAAACAAAATATACCCAGAGACAGTGAAATTAAGAACAATCTAACAATAGCCAGAGGGGAGGGGGGCGGGACAATGTGGGGAAGGGTTTTCAGAAAATACTATAAAGGACACAAGGACAAAACAAGAGGGGGCATGGAGGTGGGTTTGTTTGGGGTTGGGGGTAAATGCAGATAATTGTAATTGAACAACAATAAAATAATTAAAAAATACCTAATAATTATTATGTTATACTGAAAATATGGCTATTTTTCTAGCTTCCTTAATATACCTAGCTGTCCTTTCCACCGTCTCTTACTAATTAGCAACTTGCTTCCACAGTTTATGTTTTTTTAATCCCCCCCCAGGCAGTGCTTCTCTCTGCTTATCTATTGTCAGAGAGACCTGACCTGATATTTTTGACTTCTAAATGAGCACTGAAATCAGCCTTTCTGGAGTTTGTAGCTATTGTCTTCTTCCAAGAGGACTAACAGAAAGTTTTCTAACCCAGGTACTGTGGGAAGTCAGCCTTCTTCCCTGAGTTCACATCTTAAATCTTTTTAGGGAAGGAGGACTGAAACAATGCCCTGTGCCCTTCTGGCAGGAGAGAATTTCACAAACTTTCTTATCTTTGTCTGAGGGAATCCCAGAAATAGCTATTATTGTCAAAATGTGAATGATTTATTTACTCTTTATATCTAGTTTTCAGGTGCCATTAATTATCAAACATGTCAAATTAAGTTTATGGTAAGTTTTATAATTTCAGTACTACTGTTTGTGTTTAAAATCCAGGATAATTTCATCTGGAAGCAGGCTGTTCTGTCATTAATCAAAGCTGCTTTCTGGAGAATTATGTTGTGCCTCTGTGATCTTGCTGTGCACCCCGTGCTGGCAGCTTAACTCCTCTCCCAGTGGGCACACAGCTTCTCATTTCCTCAGCCTTCTGTTCATGATCTATGCATCAGATAGAAGATGATGTTGGTTCTATCTGGAAAGTGGGTCAGCTAGTCTTTGAGGTGACACAGTGGAGGCCTAGAATATTTCCAGGACCCCAGAAGTTTAGAGATTGGTAGGGGATGGAAGAAAGGACTTGAGCCCTTTCCTACAGTGAAATCAAACTTCAGCCTGAAGTGGACTGCTGGCAAGATGAATGCTCAGCAGAGCTTGAATAACATTTGTTATTATCACAAAGACTTGGTTGAAGGTAGGCACTGAAAACCCTCCCTGATCCCAAATACCTCCTCCAAAGGCTTGTCAGAGCACTGAAACTTTCCAAAAGGGGATTGCTGACCACTGGGGAAAGTCAATCAGAAAAGATGAATGTGTTGCTGAGTGATATGTTGGCATCTATTGGAATATTTACATTTTGCCAGATGTGTCAGGCCAGTGAATTGCAAAAGAAAAAAGGGTCTTATATCCCACCAGGGTTATTTATTTGGGGACAAAGCCATAGATGTAATGAAAATTGATAGTAATTTCTTTCCTTCCATTCTGTTCCCTTCCCTTTTCAAATTATTCTTCAAGTAAAGGATTCTCTTCAGTTCTTGGTTAAACTATTTCCATTAAATCAACTTTGACATTCAGAAAAGTTTTCTTACTTTTTTTATTTCTTTCTTGAGTTTTAATGAAATTTTAATTTTTAATTCTAAAATACCTGATTTGAGATATAAAAACAAACAGTTGAAACAGCTAATTTTTATCATATTTGATAGTTAGGATACTGCAGATTCTTGCAAATTGTTTCTCTTTTTAACTTTCTGTTTTCTATTTTCAGTTTCCACTTTTTAAAAAAATGTAATATATAAGGACTTGTTATTTCTCTAGTGAGTTCTTGATGAACCCATTCCTCCCCAACTACTGTGACAAGTGCTGGCCATGTATACTTGAAGTCAGCCCCATTATTGAAGAACATTCATTGACATAGTGAACAAAAGGAGCTGAAATTTTCTTGTGCCAAAACTTCTGTAAAATTCTCTTTGTCTGAATAGGGAGCTGTTGGTAAGGATCAGGCAAAATTTTCCCTAAAGCTATTTATTCCAAAGAGTACATCAAAATGACAAATAGAAATGATTTATATATGTCACAAGATTTAGGCTTCTACATGAGATAAATGCTAGCACCAAAAGCAATCAAAAGAAGATTCTTTTAAGTAAACTTCAATAACTACTTCACAGGTGTAGAAGGTCTCTCTTCCTTTTCTTTGGAGACAATTCACACTTACAGCCTATTTGTCACTGAGCACTTGATGAATGTCAGAGGAGGAGGAAGCAGAGAAGGAGAGACCAACTGATCAGAGGTTGAACAAAAAATCTAAAATTCCTTTGCCTCCATTTTTTTCTCTTAGAGTTAGCATAGGGCTGAAGGAAACATTAAAAAGAAAACTTGGCATACATAATATTACTATTAAAAGAAATCATAGATCTGCAAAACTGTTTTGTACCTGAACTCACACTTAGGCTCATTCTTTCCTTTCCTGAAAATATTTCCATCAGAATATGTGTAGTAATTTCTTTTTCTATTGCATTGTGTTAAAATATATTTCAGTGTTATGTTTCTTTGTTTTATTTTCCCATGCAATCTTGATATTAAGGTGATATCTGAAATTTCAAAAAATTGACATTACTGGAGTAATTTTCCTCATATTTTTTTTTAAAACATAAAAAATTTTGTCCTGGCTGGTGTGGCTCAGTGGATTGAGTATCAGTCCATGAATCAATAGGTCCCCAGTTCAATTCCCAGTCAGGACGTAAGCCTGGGTTTTGGGCCAGGTCCCCAGTTGGGGGCGTGTGAGAGGCAACCAATCAATGTATCTCTCACACATCAATGTTTTTCTCCTTATATTTCTTCCTTCCTTTCATGCTCTCTAAAAATAAATAAATAAAATCTAAAAGAATTTTTTATAAGCAACTTAATATTATTCTAAATATGTTTGGATTTACAAGTTTCTGTTCTTTATCAATGAAGTATTGTTATTAATTAGTGTCTCTTCTGTGTATACATGTGCACTGTAGCCATGGTCCTCGACACTTGAAGTTCCTAACTTTCAAAAGCTCCTGTGTTAAGATGAAGAGCCAAGTCCTAAATTGGTCATGAGGTAAACTTCCATTATATCCAAGGTAATGTGCTAATGAAAACAGCATCACAAACTATAAAACAACATATAGATACATATTGTGTAAGGCACTTCCCTCCGGTAAGGGAAGCAAATGAAAATGAACAGACAAAATTATCCATTTCACATCTCTTCCTATCCACAAAGACTCTCTTTTACTAAATTTTGTTTCAATTTTTTAATTGTTTTTCTTTATTTTTTGAAAAAGATTTTGTATATTTATTTTTAGAGAGAGAGGAAGAGAGGGAGAAAGAGAGGGAGAGAAACATTGACGTGTGAGAGAAACATCAATATGCAAGAGAAACATTAATCGGTTGCCTCTTGCACATACCCTAACAGGGTACCTGGCCTGCAACCCAGGCACGTGTCTTGATCACAAATTGAACCATCGACCTTTTGCTTTCAGGGTTGACACCTAACCAACTGAACCATACTGGTCAGGGCTGTTCTTATTTCTTTATGAGAAAGGGAATCAATCCTTGTATTGAATTTAGTTGGGTTTTCTAATTTCATGTGATTTTTCATAAATGCCATATTGGTCCTTTCCTGTACTGCTGAATATTAGGACAACACATAGAAAGTGGTTTAAGAAAGTACTTTGTCTTGGCACAATTAGGGTTTTTATACATAAATGACATTCTCTAGTGTTTTCTTTTCTGTGGTCAGAAAGTTTTTCTGGTGTTTCTAGGTTTACAGAGATGTGGGAGGGGGGCGGTTAGGGAAAACTATGAATTTGGGTCAAAGCCCTAGTGATTCTGTTCTTAATAGTACCTAAAAAAATGCATTTCTTGGGAATGCAAGAACAGCCCCCAAGTCATAACTTCACAGTGAAAAGCAGAGGAAATAACTCTAGAAAGAGGTGGAGTGATGCTGACAGGGAGTAAGAGTTTTAAGGGTAAACTGGAGGCGGGTAAGAATAAACTGCTAGGAAAAAAAAACATTTTGGGTAAGCTTTCTAAGTTAGAAATAGCAAACCAGAGAGCTCTTTTTCCCTTAGAAGATTTCAGGCATATTTCCATCCATTAATATTGACTTTCTCCTTTTGCATGTACTTTAAATGGGAAATATTGGTGAGCAAGGAAGTGTTCCTGAAAGGAGTCATTCATGTTTATGTCTTTCCACAATGCCAGATTTACTAGGGGAGACCTTCCCAATTGTTGGGGGCCACCCTGCCCGGTCTCAGGAAGCTGTGACCCCCTGTGACTTAGGCTGAGTGAGAAACCTCCGGATCAGGAGCCACTAAGGAGACAAAACTTATTCCCCTGGCATGAATGCTACCTGTTCTGTCCCTGGCCTTTAATGCTAGATCAGTTAGCAATGATGGGTAACAATTCTCTAGGATAGAGAATGGACCTAAGACAGGTTCTAATCTCATAAAGGCCTCTGTGGAATAAGTCTCACAAGACTGTGGAAATAAATGAAGGGGCTGTGGAAAGGAAGGGGTGATCGGCATCTACCCCTGCCCCCTTTTAGCCTGAGTCTTTGTACTCAGATGTAAGAAATCCAAGTCTCCTTGCTGTTTCTGTTTCCAGCCCTTCCCAGGGTTTACTTAGCAAATAGCCAGAGGAAGGGGCAGCTTAGATGGGAGACGGTGGACCCCCGGGGTAATCAGGCCTGAGACAAAGAATATGCAAGATCCTGTGAGATCTGTTTGCTGGAGGATGTTATTAACTTGGAATTTGAAGGCACAGTCAGGAAGCCTTTAAAACCTGTAGTCTTTTCATATGATAAAACTCCAATCTCTGCCTGGAATCACAACAGAAACTCTGTTAACATCCTTGTAAGATACGTGCTCCCTTTGATCCCTTCTGCCAGACTGTGAATCCACAAACTGTACTTTCTCAATAAAAACCCACTGGGACAAAGGAAGGGGCTCTTCCCCTTAGGAGGGTTTAGCCCGAAGCGGCTCAAAGAATTGGAGAGTGAGCACTCCGTCTTTGTCTTCCATTCAGAAAACTGTTTCTGTGCATGATTATTTCTCTAGTGGGTTTTTTGCGTGTCCACAGTCAGGAAAGGCCTGGGTTCTGCACGCAACAGCAAGTATGTTTAAGCATGTTCGTAGCCGGGAAAGGCCCGGGTTCTGCATGCAACAGCAAGTGTGTTTTAAGCGAGGTTTGAAAATCGCTACACCCAATAAACCAGTAGCTTTACATGCAGGTTACATGTAGAGAGGGGGAGCTTATGCCATAGACTCGAGCAGAGCAATATAGTCTGGTAAGGAGTCCCAGTCACTGGGGCTCAGTTGGAGAGGCCAGCAATGGTCTCAAGCTAGGTGACTACAGAGGCAACATGTGTCTGGTGGAGTGAAAGTCTGGCAGGGTTCTGAGCATGATCGTGGTACAGCCAAGCTTGAGCCTTGGGCCATCAGAGCTCTTGGTTCTTGTAGCTTATAATAGGCGAAGTTCCCACTTGTATCAGAGTTCAGTTGAAATTGTTATCCAAGAGTCCAGACTTGTGGTTTGGGGTGTTCCATTTCTCTCTACTACCTCAGTCTTGACATAGCAGTTGATATAATGGTCATGGCTGACAGTGACTCCATATTTCGATTGCCAAAAATGTCCAAAAAGTCTGTTCTGCTCTTGCTCTACACAGAAAATGTAAGCATACAGCAGTGACAGATTATAATGGTGAAAACTACAACACTGAGCAGTAGTTCTCAAAGGGAGGTCCCTGGGCCACCAGTATCAGTATCACTTGGGAATTTGTTATGAATGTAAATTCTCAAGCCCTATTTCATGCCTACTGAGTCAGAAATTTGGGGGGTAAAGCCACTAATTTGTGCTCTGACAAAAGCTTTCTAGGTGAATCTCATGTGTATCAAAGTTTGAGTCCATTGGTATAGTGCTTAAGACTGTGACATTTGAAGTCAGATGGCTGTATTACTCAGGGCAATTCATTTTTGTTTGTTTGTTTCCCATCTGTAAAATTGTAATAGTACCAAGCTCATGGTGTAGTAGTGAAAACAGACTAAATGAGCTTAAGTATGTAAATTCCTTAGAACAATGTCTGGCCACTGTAATCACTAGAGAAATTAGAGGATGATGATGATGGTTATGGTGATGGTGATGATACTCTTTATAAGTGTTATTTTCTTTTTTCCTCCATACAGTCTACAACTTACAAGAAGGCTTTGTGTTTATCAGGTGATCTCTTCTATTATCTTAGAGTTATTTTCCATGGCTCAAGGCAGTATTTGTCAGCATGTGCTCTATTTGTGTCAAAAATCACCTGTGGTGCTTATTAAGTTGCAGATTCTCAAGTTCCACCCAGACCCACAGGGGTGATTAGAATTCTTTAATGATATTTCTTAATCAGAAATTTCTAAACTACTACTCTTGTATAATGAAGACTATGATCTTCATTTTGCAAATGGGCATGTGAGGCACATGGTAGCATAAGTTTCGGAAAATCCAGAATCTCAGTAAGACTAGCAATAAGAACTGGATTTCTAATTTGGTATTATATTGATAGAGTAGGCCATTTGTAGTTTTATTTGCCTTATCAGGAACTTGATTGAAGTTGTACCACTTTGTTCACTGAGGTCTAACATTAATTATTCTAAAAATAATATTTACTTTGTAAGCCTATGACTATCAAGAATGAGTTCATGAAAAATATACCTGGACCATTATTCATCACTCAGCTGCAATTGTTCTAGTTGTGATGTATCTAGTACATCACTCTTATATTATAAATGAAGCAAAAGTTTTCAAAGAGTTGAGGAAATTGTCAAAAATCACATGAGTAAATAATGCAGAGCCAAGAGTAGAGCTGAATCTCCCAATGGCAAATCCACTGTCTTTTTACCAAATCCCACTGTCCTAATCCTTGCTTATTTAAATGATTTAAAGCAGTACTTATGTAAATCTTTAAAATAACTGTACCTATACGGCTCACATAAAATCTGGTCTCAGCAGTTTTTAACCTCCTTCAGTTTGCCTTACTTACAGATATACTAATATCACATCTTTTTTTATAATAGTGATCAGTCAATCATAATGACAACTAACAATTCCATTGCATATTGCTTTTTAAATCAATGCAAATTTGATAGTTCTGAAGCAATTAGATTGACTTTTCAGGGTTTGATGAAAAAGCTTTGGGCCTTTTCACACATGGCTTAAAATTTTGTATGTATGATAGCCAAACTCTTACACAGTATCAATAAGCATTTAGATGACTTTGTTATTAATTTTTAGGTCACACAGGGCTTTTGATCTATATCTACAAATCAGATCCCCGTACTTGGTGGTAGTGGGGTGCTAGTCATGCTAGGATCATTTGATTATTTTATAAAATAATTTTCTTTTGGTCTCAAATGTACTTTTCGTATCATATACGAACTTCACCTTATTGCAATTTTCTTCCAATCCTCTTTGCTGCTAAGAGTGGAATATTTGTAGTCTTAATACATTTGCACACTTATTCCCTCTACTAAGTGTATGTTTCTCTCCATCATACCCTTAAATTGTTCACTAGTATTTGCTATCTAACTCCTCATTCTTTGTCTCAGCTCAGTTGTTACCTTGTCATAGAAATCTTTCTATCCTTTATCTCTTTACATAAAAAGCTCCTTTCCCCAATACCATGAACTCTTTATCACTTTATAGCATTTATTTCTTCATAGTACTTACCACAATATGCAGTTTTTTAAAATTATATGATAGATTTTTATTATCTCTTTCTACCCACTTGATTGTAAGTTTCATGTGTTTACTGTGTAGATGCATCTATTTTGTTCCAATGTTAACTAACCACAATGCCTGATGCTCAACCATTTGTTGCTTGAGTAATATGTCCTTGTGAGTTCGTATTGAATTTTGTAGTCTGCTTATAAGTGTGTGTGTATGTGATAAATCTTGGTACCTTATAAAAATCTCTTTCAGATTATCTCCTTTACTGATGGTCTACCTACTCAGTTACCTTGACTCTAGACATATTAAATGGATCAGGCCTCCTAGAGCATTTAAAACGTGGTGCCTTATCTTGAGTGGACCTAAGCTTTCTGGAGCATTCTAGACCAAAATGCACGATCTTCTAGATCTTGCCCTCTATGGTAACATCTAGCCCCAAATGGTTATTGAGCACTTGAAATGTGCAAAGTGCTATCAGTGTAAAATTCAGATTTGAATTTAAATATTTAATATAAAAATGTAAAATATCTCACTAATAATTATTATATTGCTTTCATATTCAGATAATATTTTGGATACGCTGAGCTTAACATATTATTAAAATTTATTTAACATTTTTCTTTTTAAATATGCTATGGGAACATTTAAGGTTACATATATGGATTACATTTGTGGCTTTCATTATATTTCTATTGGGCAGTGCTGCTCTAGACCCAATTAGTTCACTCCATTTGTTTGGCAATGTAGACTTAAGGTGATCCACTGAAAAGAATGCTAACTTGCAGGAACTTCTCATAGCCTGCTCTTTTTTTATTAGATGTGCACTAGAGGAAGGACAGACACTCCTGGAAAGTGGCTCAGATGCTGTTTCTGTACTCCCTTACTGCCAAATCAAGAGGCCCAGATACAATTTGTGCCCCAAGACGCAGTCTTTAAATGACTTGCCAGTGATCGTACACCTTGCTAAAAACAATGCCAAGACCAGAACCCAGGTCTTTCAAATTTGCTGTCATTGAATTACTTACAAAAGGACCTGCTAGTAAAACTTTTTAAGTGTAATACTAGAAAACTAAAGAATTGTTAGTGTTATGTGCATTTTCTAAAAAATCAACTAATGACAAAATTACACTTCAATCTTTAGATGGTAAAATAGATGGAGGTTATATTGTATTGTACACTCTGATACATTAAACAAACAAATTCCCTTCTGTTATTATTACTACATGTGCTATGGTAGAGCATTAAATTGGGATGACCTTTATTCAGCAGAGAAGCATACACCACAAAGCAAAATTTAAACAGAAAGTTGGATATGAACATGAAATCTAACTGTAAGTAAATACAAATTTAATAACCATTCTTTGCATAGCTATAAAAGCTCGCTTGGAGACCATGCACTGCAGTTTGGAAAACTGGTTGCTATGTCTTATTCTAAAAGCCTTCATCATTGATATATCAGGCAGACTCTCATCTTAGGTATGGAGATTGATTTTTAAATTATTAGCTTTAGCATCATGATCTTCTAGTTTACTCAAAAATTTAGCAAGTATTTTGTGAGAAAATACTATGTGCCAGGCATATTTCTGTGTTCTAGATGCTCAAGATACTACAGTGATCAATGCAGACAAACTTTTGCTCTTTGGAGCTTACATTTCAGTGCTTAGGTATTTTCTCAGTGATGAGAATAAAATAAAATGATAAAGTAAATCTAAGCAGTGCTGTTTTACTACAGGTGATATTTTTATTAGTTGGGATTTGAAATGAATTTGGAATTTATTGCTTGTCTTTCTTGGGGAATTTGAAAGTAGAGGTGCATATGGAAAATGGAGGTGTAAAAACACTACATATCCAGTACTAATTAGTATTTTGAGAATGTCAGAAGACATTCTTAAAGCTTCATATAAAACAATTAGATGTTGTTAAGGGATTTTCCAATTACTTGGAAGGGAACTTGACATACTTATTGACCTCTTCTCTCTTCTGTTGGGATATCTCAGTCTATAGGAATGACTTCCCTTCTCACTCAATGCACACTCACCCATTCTCATTCTCTCACACTCTTAGTCCTGCCCCTTGCACAGGTTCTGTCACTTCCACATCTCCACTTGTGTACTTTCACGGATTCCATTTCATCCTGGTCCCCTTTCAAGCACAGGTTCTCTAAATATGACATTAAAAAAAAAAAGCTCAGCCAGTAGATGTCTCCATTACTCCCTCATAGCTAAGACTTCTGCAAGTAGGTTTTAATCATTTCTTCAACCGACAAGGAGGAGGATTTGATGATTTGCCAAAAATGAGCAGATGCTCGGGAGGACACGTCTCCATCCTACGTTCCTCCCCTCCGATTTAAGTCAGAAATGAAAACTCCTTTCTCCCTCTTTTTCAGGCAAAAAGGCTGATTGAACTAAGCATGCAAGACGCCAGCACCCTCCTCCTCAGTACGTACAAGTTTCCTTCCTTCTGAGCCACAAAAGCTCTGCTTCTCCCCTCACTCCCGCCCACCTCATCCAACCCCCTCAGGTTTCAGAGTCATCGGGGAACGCGAGTGGGTGAAAGCACCCGGTGCTGCTGCATCTCGCGCCACCGCCTCCTTCTGCGCCTCCTCTGTGCCGCCTCGGGTTCAGCACTGGACAGCTCCCGCCCCATTCCCGCAAACGGCAGTCGGCTAATTGACACAGGAGCCGACCAAACAGGGAACTAGATGGACTTGATGCCGCCCTACAAGGGTTTGGTTGCGGCCAAGCTGCCGCTTTAAACAGGCTTTCCTCCCGAGAGCAGGGAGAGGCAGGATTGTGGTTTGTGGCCAAACCCAAAGCTCCAATTAACCAGTTGCCTGGCCCTCTAGACCCCAGAGAGACAATCGCCGTAACAGAAATCTTCGCTCTGTGGGACTGGCTGCTGCGCTCTCGGTGCCGGTCTGGGTGAGCGCGCTCCGCGCCTCCGGACGGAGAGACCGAGGAGGAGGAGCCAGAGCTGGGAGGCGGGAACGACCTGCCGCGGGTGAGATGATGGAGCAGCGTTTGCGGCGGCCGCGGCGGCAGCAGCCCCAGCAGCTCTTGAACACACCTCAATGAGAGCGGCGGTGGAAGCTGCCGAGCAGAAAGACGTAAGCAGGCTAACTATAGCTGCCAGGAGCCAGAGGGGAGGTAACCTGTTCGGCTCAAGGCTGTGAGGTGCGTAATTTTGAGCCGACCCATCGTGGAGCAAGCTGCAGCCGGCGTTGCCACAGGTGATTCGATTTCCTGTGACGGTAGCTTAGCCACAGTAAGATTTGGAGGCATTCTTATTTTAAAGTCCTTTTCGACTGGGTGTCAACTGGAGAAGGGGGAAGACTCTTAGTAAAAGTCTTACTGTTGGTAAATTGACGACCAAAATTTAAAAAGTGACTCCTCCCGTTACCTCCTCTCCTTTGAGAGGCAGATGGGAGCCATGGCTTATCCCTTACTCTTCTGCCTCCTGCTCACTCTTCTGGGACTGGGAGCTGTTGGCGCCAGCCGCGACCCTGCGGGACGTCCGGGTTCCCCGCGAGAGAGAACCCTGAGAGGGAAGCAGCACGCCCAGCAGCCGGCTGGAGCTTCTGTCTCGGACCCCTCGGCTCCCTGGAGCCGCTCCACCGACGGCACCATCTTGGCGCAGAAACTCGCCGAGGAGGTGCCCATGGACGTGGCCTCTTACCTCTACACCGGGGACTCCCACCAGCTGAAGCGAGCCAACTGCTCCGGCCGCTATGAGTTGGCGGGCCTGCCGGGGAAGTCAGCAGCCCTAGCCAGCTCCCATCCTTCTTTGCACGGGGCACTGGACACGCTGACACACGCTACCAACTTCCTCAACATGATGCTGCAGAGCAATAAGTCGCGAGAGCAGAACTTGCAGGACGACCTGGAGTGGTACCAGGCACTGGTGCGGAGTCTCCTGGAGGGCGAACCCAGCATCTCCCGGGCGGCCATCACCTTCAGCACCGAGTCGCTGTCCGCGTCCGCCCCGCAGGTCTTCCTCCAGGCCACGCGCGAGGAGAGTCGCATTCTGCTTCAGGACCTGTCGTCCTCGGCACACCACCTGGCCAACGCCACACTGGAGACCGAGTGGTTCCATGGCCTCCGGCGCAAGTGGCGGACCCACGTACACCGCCGCGGCTCCAATCACGGGCCCCGGGGCCTGGGCCACAGCTGGCGGCGCAGGGACGGGTTTGGCGGGGACAAGAGCCATGTCAAGTGGTCTCCGCCTTATCTGGAGTGCGAGAACGGGAGTTACAAGCCCGGGTGGCTGGTCACTCTCTCCGCTGCTTTCTACGGCTTGCAGCCTAACTTGGTCCCAGAATTCAGGTAGGGATCGGAGAAAAAAAAAGGGCAAAGGAAAGCCTTCCTTCCGGTTTCGGGGGTGGGTGCGCGTGTGGGGAAGGAACACTTGGATGTGACACATACGCCTCCCACCCTCACAGCGGGACTGAGGGACACCCCACGCGGGCTCTTGTGCTTCGGGACAAGAAGCGCCCCAGTTTGTCAGCCTCAGACCCTCAGCGAAAGCTTCTCCTAGATCAGTTTCCCTGCAAGGGGCTAGCTAGGGTCTGGGGAGTGGGGAGAGCACTTAGTGGATCTGAGAAAAATCTCTGGTGCCCTGTGCTTGTCCTCTATCCTTGGGAGAACAGCGAGTCGTGGGGAGTTCCCAGGCAGGGCTGATGCTACGAAGCTGGAGAGCTCCGGTTGTGCCGCTACGCCCGCCCTCCCCCGCCCTAGGCATAGAGTGGCCAGCACCTGATGAGAGAACTAGGAGACAGAGGAAGTCAGAGAGCTTCTCGGTTCTGCCACTTCGGGGTAGCTTTTCCCTGCTTCCTACCTGTGTAATTTGAGGCACCAGTCTGTTGTAATTAAAACAGTGCAAACCCCTTGGCAGTTCAGTTCGCTCTTAGCAGTGAGTCAGTCGCAACAGCACAGCTGTCTCCTGGATCCAGACTTTGCAATTTAGTCAGTTCCTTCTACCCATTTCCCTCCTCCCCCTAATCCATATCCCCTTCCTTGGTCCCCTCTTTCTAAGGTTGTCCCGTCAGGCATACCCAAGGGCTCCCCAGCCCTCCACATTCTCATGCATTTTGTAAAGATACCTGGTTGAGGTACTTTAGGGAGGGAGGGAGGGAGGGATTTGTTCTGACTGAACTCACTCAGGGAGCTTGGAGGAAACTTATGTGTAGCATTTGTGGAAAGATGAGAATTTGTAAATGAGCAGGTGGTAACTTCTGTCCTGGGAAGTGCCTGGTCTTTGAGGTGAGAAACTTCTGGAAGTAGCCTTTAATAGTTGATGTGAGGAAAGAACAGAGAGAGATAACAGAAACTCCAAAGAAAGCCAGAGATTGACCAGGATCCTCCTGAACTCCCATGTCTGAGGGTCTGGAAAGGTCTGGCGTGGGTAGGGGTTGGAGGTTGGTTTTGTACTTTTTCAGAACCTGAGCAAAAGTGAGAAACCTGTGTATGTGTGTGTGCATGTATCTTAACACTTTGTTTGGAGCAACAAGGGCAGGGTGCTGAATGATACCAAGCTGAGTACTGGGTGGCAAATGGGGGAGTCCGAAAGTTTGTCTTCACACTACAGTTTACTGCTGAATGCCATCAAGTGAGTTTCTTAAACTTTCTGGGCCTCAGCTACTTGTCTATCAAGTCAGGGTGTTCAACTAGATGATCTCTAAGGAGCCATCCAGTTATAAAATTCTGTAGCATTTAATGCTGGCAACACTTGAGAAGGTGTAAATAAAAAAGCAACCCTCTTTCTCTGGTTCTGTATGACCATATTAAGTATTTGTGTGTATGTTCTATCTCTTTTAAAGATCTTGTCTTAAACTAGAGTAACTTTTTCCCACTTTCAGGATAATTTTATTTATTCCTGAATTCTGCAGGATCCTTTTAGTAACAGCTGATCCCAGCTTTGAGTCTTTGTCATGTTGTTTTCTCAGAAGGAGAAAGCTCAGCAGATGTCATTCACTGCCAGCAAATTGTTTGTGACCTTCAGATAAACTCAAAACGGGGGTCCCTGATCCCAGGGTCAATTATCCTTCTCCCTCCCTCCCTCCCTCCCTCCCTCCCTTCCTTCCTTCCTTCCTTCCTTCCTTCCTTCCTTCCTTCCTTCCTTCCTTCTTCTTTCCCTCCTTCCTTCCTTCCCTCCTTCCTTCCTTTACTTTATGTTTGGCCTTGTGCTAACTGCTTTGCATGTATTACATCTTAATTAATACTCACAACATCCCTATGAGTTAAGTTTTATTAGTTTCCTTATTTTATAGACAAAAAACTCTGAAGTACAGAGAGATTACATTTCTTTTTCAAGATTACACAGCAGTTTAGTAGAACCAGAATTTGAGCCCATTTCATACTTTTAACCATTATGCTAAACTCTGTCTTACAAAGGTGTCCTAGGATTGTTGCATGTAATGTAGTTGCTACATAAAAATCTCTGTATTTTCAAGTGTCAGACATGGGACTGGGAATGAGAACCATTCATTTTCAGAATTATTTCTCTTAAGGCTCAGAAAGCATAAGTTACCTAAAGAAAGTGCCTCTGCCAGGGAAGATAAAAGGGTCTGAGGTTGTGAGGGCTCTCAGGCCCCTACCTAATTTTTGGACTGCATTCAGGAAACAGTTTCTTCTTTAAGTGCGGTCATAGTCATGGATGGTGTTTTCAGCCAAGGCACGAAGCCAGGCCATTTAGTGTCTGGCTCTCTACAGAAGCTGCCTCATCCTGGTAGCAGGCATGAAGAGCAGAATAGTGCTCTCGTGTGATCTCATGTGAGCTCTTTGCCCCATGCCCTGAGCCTCTCTAACGCTGTACTGAAGGTACACACAAATGCTAAGTATAGCAGCTGAAGAAGAAGAGATCATCAGGTGGTTCCTCTTGTTTCATGGATAAAGAGACAGAACTAGGAAGGTGAAGTGACTTGTCCAAGTAAAGGATCCAAGCCTTCTGCCTCTGGTTCACACTGTGATTGATATGTATATACCTACATCATATTTCTGTGGCTTTCTGGACCTTTGTACACAAAGTATGCTGCGGGACAGAGTGTACTCTTTGTCTTCTTTTAGGACAAAAATTAACCCACGGAACACAGCTGTTAAGTTTATATTATTTTATTTCACACATTTGAGGTAAAATTTCAGTGGGCCTTTTTTTTTTTGTCTTTTCATACTCACAAAAGGCAAAAGTTTTTGTTGATAAAATTTTATCTAAGATGTGTAATCTAATATTCTAAAATATGGGTTAATAATATTGTACAGACATGGGAACAGGGTAAATCTCAGATCAGTTTTTGGGAAACCATAATTAGGAGCTCTAACCATGATTTTAAATATAATTTAAACCTGTAGAGTGTTATTTGTAAAAGCCTTATGTGTAATGAAAAAATCCATTGATTATAAATTTCTTATGGAAAAAGAGGAAAAACTTTACAGTTAAAATTTTCATTTAAAATCTGTTACTATTTCCCCATGTTTTGCTTACAAGATTCAATCATTTAAATTACATTATATTTTATTTTTAGAGAATGTAAATCTAGAACACAAAATTAAAAAGTAATGTGAGAACATGGTCAACCACCTTCTTACATGAATGTTTATCACTGTAAAACACCTCTTAGAAATTATATTCCTCTCTATTTCAGAATGGCACAAGTATCTTAGATGTTACAGTCTATCATAAAACTCTCATGGGAAGTTTATTGTTCATTTCTTTCTTTGCAAAAAATGCTATTAGTTGTTCTAAATGTTTCTTTAGTCTTTTGTTACAGTCTTACAATAGAAATATTTTGATTCTCATCTTCAACCCTAAAAAAAGGAAGAGTAATAATTTAAGGTGTATCTTAAATTATTTTTATTTATTACATTAGTTTTGTGATGTCCTTGTAGAGTTTTCCTTGAAGTTAAATACTTTGGTTTTGCATAGTAATTTTTCTTTGTGGAACTTAAAGTACTGTATGCAGTTAGTCCCATACTGCTGAAATCATAGATATTTTTCCTGGTGATAGTTGAAACTCCTCAGTGTGTAGGATGGATGTAAGGTATTTAGGTGTTTGGTGAATTTAAATTAACATGAAGGAACTTTTGGGAAATACTTATTTCTTGATGAACTGAAAGGGACTTTGGAATTCATCATTTTTTCCCATTTTCTCCTTTTAGAGAAGAAGAAACTGAGAACCAAATGGCTAAAGAAATTTGCCAAAGTGGCACAGTTCTTTAGTGGCAGGTTAGAAATAATGGAAGCCATTATATATTGAGCACCTACTATATGTTAGATGTTTTATATGTACCACTACATTTAACTCTTAGTACTATCTGGTAGTTACAACTTTGTAAAAGTTGAGCAACCTGACTAAAATAACACAGCTAGTAAATTAGGGACCCTAAATCAAATTTAGTTTAGCAATGAAGCTTGCATTATCTTTTTATTATCCTATGCTGCTATGTCCTAGCAATTTTGTTTTCATCTTGTTATTCAAAAATACAATATAGTAATAGCTTGACACAATTAATGTATTTGGCCCAAAGAAATGATATACACTTATTCTTTCTAGGCCAATTGTAAAATCAAGTATGTCATATAGTGAGAAAAACATTAGCTTAAGTCAGAATTTTGCTTCAAGTCCCAGTTTTGTCTCTTATTGGCTGTGTTATCTGTCTGGAAATGTTTCTGCATAATTAAAATGTGGGAATGAACTTGATGATATTCAAACACTTTTATAACTCTTTGTTCTGTGAATTCTTATGTGGCCTATCCAAATGGTCAACAAGTAAGCTCTGGAAACATGGCTGATACGCTAGCACACTTAAGTTGTGGAAATGATATTGCTAGGGGAGTAACACACAGAGAAAGAGGAAACCAAATGAACGCCAGACTTGCTGTTTGGTAAAAAGGCTATAGGGCAATAAAGGAAAGGTCACAATGCTCTGGAAACCCCTTTTTAGAAACTAACATAATGAACATCAGTGTTGCTGATATGCTGACTCCTTAGGGGGTCACTTCACTTTCTTTCCTTCATGTGGACACAACTATACACCTCCAACATTGATTCCAATACGGATCTCTGCATTTAATAAAACAAGGAAATTTGTACAGTATAAAAGAAATGACCATCTTACTTTAGGACAAACATATCCTATGTCTCTCTTGTGGGTCATGGTAATGGTGAAGAAGTCACCTGTAGGAACAACACAGAGATTTTAGATGCCTTCTGCTGTTGAGGCTTTTGAGTCTCAATTATTTCATCTCTAAACTGAATAGTGAACTGTTTCTCCTTTGGTATTTCCTAAAAACTAAATGAAGAATTCTCATTACATAAGAAGTTCAATAAATATTCTGTATTGTAGCTTCTGTCTTTCCAAATAGTGCCTCCAGCTTTATTCTTAGTTTAGTTGTATGTATAGTAATTTATTATTTAAAAGATGATTTAGTATCATTCCTAATATTGTGGGTCCTGGTGGAAATACTGGCCATAGAGAACGATGTGGGCACTAACCCGGACTACATCCTTTACTTATGGCGTTACCATGGTCATCAGTTGCCTTTTTCATCCTCAGTTTCCTCATCTGTGAATTGAGAGGGTTGAACTAGGTGACCTGTAGGGCTCCCTACAATCCTAAAAGTCTATGATTATGCACACAATCAAATGTGTCATTTTAATTTTGTTTTTTTTAATTACTTCATTGTTGTTCAAGTACAGTAGTCTGCATTTACCCCCCACCACTCCTTTGCCACCCCAGCCATCCCCACCTCCCTCCTCTGCTTCCACCCTCCTTGGTTTTGTCCATGTGTCCTTATAGTTGTTCCTGAAAACATTTCACCATTCCCCCCATTATCCTCTCCCACCTCCCCTCTGGTTACTGTCAGATTGTTCTTAATTTCACTGTCTTTGGTTATAATTTGGTGCTTCTTTGTTTTGTGGATTAGGTTCCACTTAAAGGTGAGATCATATGGTATTTGTCCCTCATGGCCTGGTTTATTTCACTTAGCATAATGCTCTCCAGTTCCATCCATACTCTTGCAAAGGGTAGGGGCTCCTTCTTTCTTTCTGCTGCATAGTATTTCATTGTGCAAATGTACCATAGTTTTTTGATCCATTCATTTACTGATGGGCACTTAGGTTGCTTCTAGCACTTGGCTATTGTAAATTGTGCTGCTATGAACATTGGGGTGCATAGGTTCTTTTGAACTGGTGTTTCAGGGTTCTTAGGATATAGTCCCAGCAGTGGAATTGCTGGGTCAAAAGGCAGTTCCATTTTTAGTTTTCTGAAGAAATTCCATACTGTTTTCCACAGTGGCTGCACCAGTCTGCATTCTCACCAACAGTGCACTAGGGTTCCCTTTTCTCCACAACCTCTCCAACACTTATTGTTTGTTGATTTGTTTACGATGGCCATTTTGACTGGTGTGAAATGGTATCTCACTGTGGTTTTAATTTGCATCTCTCTGATGAACACAGATGCTAAAATCCTCAATAAAATATTGGCAAACTGCATTCAGCAATACATAAAAAAGATCATACACCATTATCAAATGGGATTCATCCCAGAGATGCAAGGATAATACAATATTTGCAAATCAGTACATGTAATATATCACATAAACAAAACAAAAGACAAAAATCACATGATCACATCAATAGATGCAGAAAAACCATTTGATAAGGTATAGCATCCATTTATGATAAAAACACTCAGCAAAGTGGGAATAGAGAGAGCATTCCTCAACATAATAAAGGCTATATATGAGAGACCCACAGAAAACATCATACTCAATGGTCAAAAACTTAAAGCTTTCCCACTAAGATCAGGAACAAGACAAGGATGTCTGCTTTCACCACTCCTATTCAATATAGTATTGGAGGTCCTAGACACAGCAATCAGACAAGAAAAAGAAATAAAAGACATCCAAATTGGAAAGGAGGAAGCAAAACTGTCATTGTTTACGGATGACATGATAGTATACATAGAAAATCCTATAGATGTCACCAAAAAAATATTTTACCTAGTAAGTGAATTTAGCAAAAACAGTGGGATACAAAGTCAATATCCAGAAATCAAAGGCATTTTTGTACACCAACAAGGAAATGTCAGAAACAGAAATCAGGAAATGTGTCATTTTAATTTTGAAGTTTTACTGTTTTTGACTATAATGATGAGATCTGTTAACATATGCTCATTTAAATGCAGGTCATGTTATACATGTCCAGTGTTTGACTTTACTTTGGTGATTTATTCATAGAACATTTATGGAAAGCATTCTCAATGTACACTGGGTTGAACACACACACACACACACACACACACTCTGAAAAGAGAACTCCATTTCAAAGTAAGAATAAGTGTGATCTGAGTTTCCAGATTTTTAAAAACCCTCTGAATTCACTTCAAGTCAACAGGAAGCTGTTTCACAGGTTTCTAAACCAAGGACCTCAGTATACCTGTGTTATTTCCCTCAAGATAATCAATGTTTAGGCATTTTGAAGTACCTTACTTCCTCTTAATAATAACAACCTATTTCAATTTCCCACTGTAGCTGGCCTTAAAATTTCAAAAATGGGCTATTTATTTTGGTGGAGCAGTGCTGCAGCATTACTTGCCATTTTCTAGAATAAGCATTTGGAAGCTAAAATGGGATTTCTAAGACTGCTAAATAAATAACAAAAGTATATGCCTACTCTCTGGAGAGGGTCTGGTGCCCTCACTAGACTGATTTTATAGTTTCAGCTGCTCGGTAAGTTAAATTTTACTTCAACTTTAGAAAGGCAGTAGTTTGTTCTTCACTGTTCAGGTTTTAAGGCTACTCTTTTCCAACATGAACTGTGTAACATACTGGGATGCAAGAGGTATGTTATTGATGTTATTCTCACCTGGTTGGTACAGAACCATTGGGGCTTTCTTTGTTTCCTCTTTGTAGTTCTGGATTGGTATTCACTGGGTTATTTAAGCAAGATTATTAAAATGGTACATTTGGATTTGATAATTTCAGCAGCTTCATGGCCACTATGTTAAATAGGCAGCTCACTAGTGCTAGGGAGAGTTTGTAGCCAACAACATTATTGAAGTTTTACCCAAAATGGCAATGGCAAATTTATTGGGGCTGGTTTTGCTGGTCTTTAGCCTTATTTGTTGTTCAGCTTATAGTAAAAAAATTTTCCATGTGTAATTTCTACTTTGGCTGGGCATTTACTCATCCAAGTTTTTCTTCCTACAGGAAAAAACTTCACCTATAAGAATACTTAGGTGGATAGGTTGTTCAATGAAATACTTTTTCAGTTTAGGAAAGGATTAATTCTTTTGGCTAAAAGTCTTTCACAGGTTCCCCACACCTCACCCTTCCTGCAATGCCAAACTTAGTATAGGAACCAAAGACTGACATTTTCTCCAAAGGATATTACAGTGCTTCAAAGCAATTACTGGATACATCTATAGTTGATGCTTGAACAACACTGGTTTTAACTGCATGGGTCTACTTACATGTGATTTTTTTTTCAATACAAACTGTAAGTGTATTTTCCCTTCCTTATGATTTTCTTAACATTTCCTTTGCTCTGCCTTACTTAACTGTACAAATACGGTATACAATACTTATAACATACAACGTATGTGTTCATCAGAATTTTAAAGATGTTATGTTGTTTTTTAGCATTCATTGTTGCTGCTAAAAAAATTTGATGTTAATCTGATTTACTATATCTTTGCAGGTAATCTTTTCTCTTCATGGAAACTTTTAAGATACTTTTTGTTCTTGGGGTTCTAGATATTCATGGTGATGTGCTTAGATGCAATTCTTTTTATTCATCAATCTTACCACTCAGTTGACCCTTTTAGACTTCTCCACTCAGAAATTTCCTTTTATGACTTCTTAAAATGATTTCCTCCTGTTTTCTCTTTCTGGAACTCCTACAACTAGGTATTCAGCTTTTCTGGACTGATCTCTCTATTTCTTAACTTTTCTCGCATTTTCCACCTCTCTCTCTTTTTACTTTGCCTTCCAGGAGATTTTCTCATTTTTCCTTCCTTTTCAAAAATTAATTTAGCTTTCATTTGTCAATCTCTTTTAATTTCCGTGAACTCTTTCTCCTGTTCTAATTGTTTCCTTTTCAGAATTATATGTTCATTTTATTACATCTCTTTGAGAATATTAATTAAAATACATATTAAATTATCATTTGATCCTCAAATTATTGTTCCTTGTTTCAGGTTCAGTTATTTTGCTTGTTCAAACAGGTCCTTCTCTTTTATACTCTCAGTTCACCTCAAGTGTGATCCTTACTCATCAAAGGAGTAGGTTAATTTATACAGCTAAATAGTATGCATTCTGTGCCAGATGTCTAGGCGTAGTTCCTCAGTAGATGTCTCCCTTGACTGTCAGGCTTCATTCCCTTTTGGATGCCTGGAAAGATAGTTGGCAATCTCTGGCCCATCCTAGACCTTTCCTCTGTGAGAACTAGTAACTGTTCTAAAGTTGTATTTATTCTCAGGTATTTTTTTTTCAGTCTCTATGCAGAATAGTTCTTGATTTTTAGCTTGGGAATAAATGCTATCACTACACACGAGAGGATGTGCCAACTTGTATAACTGCTCAGAAGGAAGTCCTCAGTTGATATATCCACTTTGAAACGAATTTACTTTGAGTTTAAAATTGTTCTGGAAACTCCACTGCCGTCCCTACCTTCTCCAGAACATGTCCTGCACTTAGCTGCTACCACCCTGGCTTATCATCAGTATGATCCCAGAGAATTGTGTCAAATCTTTGGTCAACTACTATTCATTTGTGCACATACTTGCAGCCATTGCAGTTGAATGTGGAGCAATGAGGTAGAGACATATGCTTAACTCATCAGTTTGAGTAAGAACTTGAACCCAGGTCTTTTGACCAGCCTTTATACCCTTACACCTATGATATGGACATCATATTCAGCCCTTTTACTTATTCAGTGTGTACACTTAGGCAAACCATTTTGCCTCTTAGTATCCCAAATTTCTTAACTATTATCTAGGGAGAATGAGAAGGACCATATAAAGTTGCAATATAAATTAAGGAGAGTATCAGTCACATACAATTTCAATGAGGATTTTTAAGGGCATTTAGTATAATGTTTGACACATAATGAGCACCTAATAAATGATAACTTAAAACATAGCGTTCAAAGTATACTAATAAACCTTACATTTAGTTCTCATTTGGGGTATCTAACCAAAGCTCCTTATTTTAAATTCCAATTGTGAACATTTTTATTTACTTTATGTCCTTATTATTTTTGGATCAGAAGTGTCCATTGGCACAAGCTATATATCTTCCTCTGAAAACTTACTATGAACAGCTGACTTGTTTTTATTTTATAAAATATTAGGGTCTAGAAAAAAGTCATTTAGAATTTTTAAAAAGCTGCAGATTATCAGCTGAGTAATCATAAGTAAAGAGCTACTCTATGAATAAACCAACAGAAAAAATAAATAAATTTAATGATTTAAGATTAACAAAAAATATATTTTCACTTAATTATTGTACCTAAACACTAATATAAATGGCATGTTTAATTAAATCACTAGGAAACTGAAAGTATGAGATCATTATTATATATTGTAAAACAGATTACAGTGTTCACATTAGACATTTGTTTTGTCTGACAGACTATACTTATTTATTTTTTCTTCCTGATCAATTAAAAATTTTGACATTGGGCATATTATATAACTTCTCTTAACCTTATTTTCTTCCTCTATAAAATGAAAAAACACTTCCTCTTTTTTACAGGACTGCTATTTGAATAATATGAGTCCGTATAGGTGATCTCTTTGTATTGGATTCCCTGACAAGGGATTGTCTCACCCCATTCAGAAATGGTCATATTCAGAGGTGATATAAGGGACACCTCTTTGATAAATGTCCTCTTGTTATTTAAATTTTAAATGAAATGTGGCTCATAATTATTCTAGTGAAATAAACCAAAAATCAGACATGAAATCAGCTACCTCTGCAAAAGGAGCAAACCCAAAATATATTTTTCAGGAAAGCAATCATCTATTATCAAACTCTGAACCCTAGTAATTGTAAGAGATGTGCTGCACTTAACTTTGAAAAAGTATCACCTTCAAGAGCTCCAGAATACAAAGATTTTGTGGATGGGAATAGATATCCCTTCTTTTTTTGTAAGATTTTATTTATTTATTTTTAGAGAGGGAAGGGAGGGAGAAAGAGAGAGAGAGAGAAACATCAATGTGTGGTTGCTGGGGGCCATGGCCTGCAACGTGGGCATGTGCCCTGACTGGGAATCGAACCTGCGATGCTTTGGTTCGCAGCCCGCGCTCAATCCACTGAGCTACGCCAGCCATGTTAGATATCCCTTCTGATTGATCTGACTTCATTTTATATTAATTAAATCTCTTTTTTAAAAAATTCAAATTTGAGTTATTTTTCCCCACACAAAATGTACAGATCTTCCCAAAGAAGGTGTGACCTGATTTCTGAAAATCTTTTCAAGAACAAGAAGCCAGACAGATGGAAGACATTTGTCACTATGTAAAGTTTTGGCAAGCTTCTCTGCACATGTCTGCAGCAAAGTAGTGAGGGAGAAGAGAATATTTTCTTGCTTTACGACAGAGTGTTGTCAAATTCTTTTATCTGTTCTAGAGGGATTCAGATTGTGTTCTTGGTTCTCTCACACTTATAGTTACAATCTTGAGCTAAATGATAGAGATGCTGGGTGTTTTTGTAAACAAGGTTTTCTGAGGATGAGTGGCCCTAAGAGAGGAAGTTACTCGAGGGTGATTTACGTCACTGAAATATGAATCTAGACTTTTCTACAGTTAGATGGCAACAGACAGGAAATCACTCTTCTTCCCCTTTTAGAAAAGTCTCTTCTTTTCCTTGATCCCACCCATGTTTATATGCTATTTGTGTGAAAACAATTTTAGTCGTATAATCGTTACATATTTCATTATTTTGCTCACTTTTTATTCACACAACTCTGTTTTAAAAATCTTTTCATGTTGCTACATATACAACCAGACCACTTCTCTCTTGCTCAAAGTATTCTACTTCTGCACAGGTGTAGAAACTGTCCAGGCCCAGGGATGGGCCCCCAGACTGTCTTTCAATTCCCTGCCATTGCAATAACACTACAATAACATTGCAATTCCCTGCCATTGCAATAACATTCAGAATGATGTACAATTTAAAACTTATAAATTATTTCTGAAATTTCCATTTCAGAAATATTCCAGACCATGGTGGGCTGTAGGAAACTGAAACCACATAAAGTGAAATTGTGGATAGGGGGACTAATATACAGTGATATCTCATTATTGTTTTAATTTGCATTTCTCTATTCACTAATGAGCTTAAGCACCTCTTCATGTGCTTTTAAGTCTGTTGTGTTTACTTTTCTGTAAACTCCTTGTTTATATCCTTTGTCCATTTCCTATTATGATTTCTATAGTTCTGTTGTATTGCAAGAGATCCTGGTGTGTTCTGGATCAGTGGCCCCAACCTTTTTAGCACCAGAGACCTGTTTCATGGAAGACAATTTTTTCACAGACCAGTGTTGGAAGGATGGTTTTGGGATGATTCAAATGCATTACATTCAAGCTCACCTCCTGCTGTGCGGCCCAGTTCCTAACAGGCCTGGACTGGTACTGATCTGTAGCCCAGAGGTTGGGGACCCCTCTCCTAGATAGTATTTCCTTCTCAATTTTAGGCATGCAATGTGTCATCTTTCAGTTGACTTTGTCCACACTCTCTTCACTTGAAAACGGAATTTTATTTACTTAATCAAAATTTTGCCTTACAGTTTACTGATACTTTTGGATTTCATTTGAACCTTTCAATACCTTGTCACAACAATATTCTCTTACGTTACAAACTACTATAAAGTTTTACCTGTCACAGTCAGGTCTTTAACATCAAACCGTACATGCTATTAAAGAGAGATCCAGTTATTATTTTTATCCATTTAATGAGCCATGTTCCCCAAACTATCATCCTTTATCATACCTATAAGTGCATTATATCCACATGTATGTCTCTGAGACTTCTGTTTGTTCCAGTCCTTCCCTTGTTTGTTTTCCTATCAATACTGTTATGATTTATTGCCATAGTTGGGTAGTATGTCTTAGTGTTTGCTTGGGTAGGGCCTACCTCTTGTCCCTTCTTTGTCACAGCTGACTTTTATTATTCCACTTAAAATGAGCCGTCAAGTTTCTCAAAAGCTGATAGAGAATTTTGCTTAGGTCTGCATTAAATTTGTAGCTTCATTTGATGAGAATTGATATTTTAAATATAGTAAATTATTTCCTTTTAGAGCATGGGATATCTCTTCATTTATTCAGATCATTTATCATGTCCATTAGAATTTCAAAAGTTTTCCATAGAGGGTTCATATATTCTTAATTAACTATTAGAAAATTTATGGGTTTTGTTGCTATTCAAAGTGGCATCTTTTTAGTTATAATTTTTGTTGGAGATTGTTGGTGTAGAGAAATGCTATTGACTTTTGTATGTTGATCTGGTATCCATCAACCTTGCTGAACTTTCTAAATTGTTCTCGTATTTGTTGATTTTATTGCTACATCTACTGTGAAAGATGTGAAACTTCACATGTTGAACTCTTAACCCCTAGTCACTCAGAATGTGACCATATTTGGAGACAGGATTTTTAAAGAGGTAATTAAGTTAAAATCAAGCCGTTAGAAGGGGCCCTAATGTCTGGTGTCCTTATAAGAAAAAAAAAAATTAGGACACAGTCATGCACAAAGGGAAGACCATGTAAAGACATAAGAAGATGAGCATCTACAAGCCAAGGAAAGAGGCTTCAGAAGAAACCAGCCTTGTTGACACCTTGATCTTAGACTTCTAGACTCCACAAATGAGAAAATAAACTTTAGTTGTTTAAATTACCCAGCTTGTGAGACTTTGTTATGGAAGTGCTGGTAAATTGTAAATAATTTCATTGTTGTTTCCTTGGTCTCCTCAGATATGTGACAGTATCTCAGTCACCCCTTGTTTTTCAAAGACACTCTGTTATGTTATCAACTATCAATTGACACTTTTGAAAAGTGCTGGTAAGGAACTTTGATTAATGTGTCTCATTTTGGGTTTGTCTGATGGTTTCTCATAGACTTAGGTTATGGACTCTTGGGAAGAATATAATGGATGGACATTGTCCTTCTCACTATATCACAGAGTACATAATACCAACACGTTTTCTAACTGATGTTAACCTAGATGACTTGGTTGATGTACTGTTCGCCAGGTTTCTCCATTCTAACGTTACTATTTTCCCTATACCATACTTTAACCAAATCACTAAGTTACTCCCTCACTCAAGGGGAGGTAAAATAACTTTTTCCTGGAGGGAGGAGTATCAAAGAATTTTGGACATATAGTAAATCCACTATAGTAATGAATAGATGTTTAGGAGGGAGATACTTTGAGTTTATTCAGATATCTTGTTCCATCTTAAAGTTTTTCCCACTAATTTTGGGATTTATTGACATGTTTCGCCTGCACTAATTCTAATTTGTGGTATTCTAATGATGATTTTCTATTTCCTCATTTCTTCTAAATTTATCAGTTGGATATTTTTTGAAACAGTTGTTCTTTCTTTCTTTCTTTCTTTCTTTCTTTCTTTCTTTCTTGCTTTCTTGCTTTCTTGCTTTCAGTGTGGATTTATGGGTATTTATTTTGGGGGGTTGAATCCAAAATTATCATCATTTATTTTCATGCTCAAATTGCTCCAGCATTGGCAATTGGGAACTTGTCCTTATTTTTTGAAGATGATATTTTAGGTGTAGTTGTGTTTTTCCTCCCCTAGGCCTAGAATCATTTATATTTTCTAAGGAATCCTTATTTATTTTACTGGAGAATGATATTTAGAAACCAAGATATGGGTGCTAGGTATGCTGGCAAAGAACTAATTTTTTAGTTTTGTTCTTTTCCTCCATGATTTTGCTGTTCTTCATATCACTGACTTCTGCGTTTACCTATGTTATTCACTCATGCTGAATTTTTATTATTTTCTGTGGAACTTCCTCACTTCTACTTTCTTAAATTATTTAGGTTTTTTAAAGTCTTGTTTCTTGATAAGTATACAGTATTTTTTAAAAAGATTTTATTTATTTATTTTTAGAGGGGGAAAGGAGGGAGAAAGAGAGGGAAAGAAACATCAATGTGTGATTGCCTCTTGTGTGCCCTCTACTGGTTGTCTAGCCTGAATCCCAGGCATGTACCATCACTGGGAACCCAACCAGCAACCCTTTGGTTTGCAGGCTGGCACTCAGTCCACTGAGCCACCCCACCCAGGGCAAGTATTTAAAGCAACAAAATTTCCCTCTATTTTTATGTATGTCCCAAAATAGTTTTTCACTTGTAGTGTTTCCACTGCTATTCAATTCTAAGTAATTATTAATTTCTTTTCAACTTAAAGGTTACTTAGGAATTTTTTTTCCCAAAAGTATGAGATATATTTAAGCTATCCTTTTAAGAATCTTAATTTTTTATGACTAAAGGACATAGTGTGTATGACATTGATACTTTGGTATTTGAGGTTCTCTGTGAAATATAATCTCTGGTTTATTTTTTGGTAAATATTTGATAAATATTTGTGTATGTTAAAAAAGAAAGTTAATTACCTGCCATGGGAAATGTTCCTTTCTATGCAATTCATTGGAAAATTTGTGAATTTTCTAAGAAGGTTACTTGATTTGGTTCTATTAGACCGTAGCCACATTTACAGATTTCTTTGAGATAGGCAGTTTCCTCTCTTGGGTGCTGTGATGACTGTTCAATAAAGCCTGGAAAATCTTCGAATCCTTACTGTTTAAGAGTGAGGGTTAGTTAGTTAGTTTGTTTTGTTGTTTAGGTTCCTATTAAAGGTGAGATCATATAGTATTTGTCTTTCATCGCCTGGCTTATTGCAGTTAGCATAATGCTTTCCAGTTCCAATTTACATAGAGCATTAACATGGAAAGACATACAGGAAATAATAAGAACAAAAAAACAGAAAGATAGCTATGTTACAGAATGCTACTTTCTACAGGAAAGAGGAGAAAATAAAAACATATAATTGCTTTTGCTCGTGTTTGGATAAAGAAACACTGTAAGATTTTAAATGGAAGGAACTGAGAGTAAAACATCCCCATGTATATAAAACAAACAAACAAACAAACAGTGAGAGTTAGGATCTATGACACATAGTCATAAGATCATTGAAGTCCTTAAGTCAAGCTGAAAGGTTCTATGAGACACTGTCTTAGATCTTTCTGTGGTTTTAACAAAGCATTATACAGATTCACTGAGAATATTCCAGAATTTACATATTCTGAGAATCTTTCGCTAGAAGAGACTGGAAATGTGCAACAAGTTTATTTTCAAATCATGGCTCTTTAATATATCCTCTAAATTTTACTCAAAACTAAGCTGTACCATACCAGCATTATTCATATAACCAAAAGGTAGAAGAAACTCAATGTCCATCAATGAATGAATAAAGAAAATATAATTTAATGTAATATAATATAATAACATACAGTATAATATTACTGTATTATAAAGGAAGGAAATTTTGACATATGCAACATGAATGAAATACAACATAAATACAACATGAATGAAACTTGAGGATATTTTACTAAATGAAATAAGCCAACCACAAAAGACAACTTTTGGATAAATCCACTTATATGTGATACTTAGAACAGTCAAATTCTTAGAGATAGAAATTAAAATGGTGATCTAATTCAGGAGCTGGGCAGAATGGGGAATGGGAAATTGCTCTTTAATACGTATAGAGTTGAGTTATGCAAGATGAAAAGAGCTCTGGAGGTCAGTTGCACCACGATGCGAATATACTTAACACTGCTAAGCTGTACACTTGACTATGGTTAGGCTGGTCTGTTTTGTGTTATGTATACAGTATTTTACTGTAATTAAAAGAAATTTAAATCCAAAAACAAAACAAAACTAAGCAGATCCCTTTTTATCCTATATTTCCCTTTTTGGTATTCTATCATAGTCAGCTACAAAAACCCAGCAGAATTTTCTGTATTTTGCCTAGAAACTTCCTTAGCCAGATCCACACATTCATTTGTTAACCATTGACAGTGCTGGCAAACTCTCCACCTGCTATGTAACTAAGGTTCTTTTTCTTCTGCTTCCAATACAATTTTTATCATTGCCTTTCATGACTCGCCAGCATATTCCCACTTTTCTTAACCATCTCTCTGAGGCCCGTCCAGCTTCTGCCTCTGTCTGGTCCCAAAGCCAGTGCCACATATTTTAGGGTTTTTTTATGTCAGCAACCCACTTCTGGCACCAGATTCTGTTATAGTTGTCTGCTGTTAGGAGTAAAGGACAGATGGAAAGTGATCTACCAGCGCATTTTTATCGAGTCTATTTTAGCATCACTTCTGCCCTGGAGCCCCATCAATATTGATTATATATGTTGTTACTATCAGTTTCTTTTTGTAGGGATGGAGTGGGAGATTATTGTCCAAAGTGACATGGGTAAGAAGCAAAAGCAGAATTTCAAAACTTTCCTTCAACCTATCCAGTCTTTCTTTCCGTTCATTCATCTATAGCAGTTCATGATAGTTTTCAGTTTAATTGGGAAGTCTCAATCAATCTCTCTCTGTCATTGTTCATTTAGCTACTCCTTGCTGCTCTCCATTATTTTCAGTTTCTCCAAGGTTAATAATGGGAGTACATTGCTTTAGGAGCTAAGGGAAAATGTTGTAAAGACACAGGCCATGGAATTTTAGTTTGATGGAAAAATGATTAAAAATAAAATGTTATAATACAGTGTACTAAGTGATATGGAGAAGCTAAGTACAGCATAGTATGGCAGAATGGTTGAGTGGCTTTCAAATCAGACTCGGAGTTCATGGAAGGCTTTAGAAAGGAGTTAGGTAGGAATTATAATAGACAAAGTACAGTTTAGACCAAGGGGCTTTAGGTATAAAAATATAATATCTGTAAAGGAATGGTATTTTGAGAGCACAAATATTTAGGACTCACAAGCAATTTTGAATGGTCTAGAAAAAAGTGTATGCAGTAGAGTGATTGGAAAAGTTAGAAGTGCTGGGGCTGGAATATAATGTTATACCAACGAATTTGGATTCTTATTCTCTAGGAGAGTGGGAAATACTGCTTTTGAACAGGCAACTGTCAGAATCAGGTTCTTTGTTTTGAAGACAGCAGTGTATGATGCTCAAGCACTAGCACCCCTTGTTTGCTTTGTGACCCTTCTCTAGAGTCCTAGTGTTACAGAACAAACCAAGGGGGCCTGGAATGATAATACTCTTATGGAAAGAGACTCAGGTCCATCTTGTCCACCGCCTTAAAGGAAAGATATCTTTCAATGCCAGAGATTCGTGAAAAGGAGAGGAAAACGTTTATTTAGTGCTATACAAACTTAAGGCAGTGACCTAATGTCTTTATCAAAATCTTAAAGTCCCTTAAAACACCCACAAATACACACAGTCCTTCCTTTCCCCTTGCCCAGTATGGGGTACTGTATCTCAGGAAAGGAAATAGAAGTCCAGTCTCAGGCAATGTCTGGTTATTCCCAGTAATCCATGCTCGGCTGGTAGGCCTCTCTCGGTTCTCAGCACCATCAGCTGTGTCGCCGGAATCTCTGCTAAAGCTGGGTGATGGTTCCCCCTACTACTGCTGTGGGGGTCCCCACTCTGGCAAAGGTGTGTGGTCCTCTCTCCACTGCTCCAGCCATGTGGTCCTTTCTCTACCACTCCAGCCATGTGGACCACGGGAGTCCCCACTCAGCCAAATCCGCGTGGTTCTCTCCTCTGTGGCTGCCGTGTCTGGGTTTAAATCCCCACGCCAATCTTCCTCTGCAGCCCTATTTCCGACTCCTCCCACACTCGGCCACACTTGCCCTCAATCTGCTGTCCTTTCTAGCTTTTCTGGTCACCATCATGGGTCTGGGCAAGTGTCACCTCATGTCCTGGAACCAATCTCCTCCGAGCTCCCACGCAAGTGCTGTAACTTAGGGGACCTGCCCCCCAGTCACATCTTGGGGAGGTGTCCCTTTCCATCCCCCTGGCCCAGAGCGTGGCCATAACTATTTAGCATATTCAAGCAACCGGCCCAAGGCTATAGGTATGTTAAATGACCATGCCATGGATTAGCTGCAAAGCTGCCCTGCATGTTCTTGCTCTGTGTGCCCCTTCCCCCAACTCACACCTGTGGGGTGGAAGGGGTAAAAAAAAAAAAAACATATTAGAATCTTTTGGACACCTTGAGTTCTGGGCCCCATTTCAAATGTCCATTTGGGGTCCCCCCCCTCTTGGCTGCACCCTGTAACACTAGAATGAGCAAAAGAAATGAGTTCTGTGGTCCACTGTTTCTAGTAAAAATTGCAAAAGGGAGCTATTTTAACTGCATTGGTCTATTTCTACTATAACTTGCCTCCATTACAGGCTAGTTGAGGCTGTGGGCATTTTTGGAAATCAGCTGAGGGGAGTTTCAGGGTTACTTAGTCTGTGTTTGGTAATATATATTAAAACGCCTGTGTAGTCACTTCTATATATAGCTAAATTATTGTCAGCCATCCTGGAATAGACATTCTGGTAAGAATCTTACTACCCATCCAGCAGTTAATAACACAAATGTAGGCCCAAAGGTCATATTGTGATATAAGCGTGTATTTATGATTTTATATTTGTTTCTTAAAGAAGGACCCTAAGCCATGTAAGCTTTAAGGCCTGCAAACTAGGATCTTTACCTGGAGCACTGCTAGACAATAAACTATTATTAAAATGTTTAGCCCCATGGAAGATGAAGGTCTGAACCAAGGCAGTGGTAGTAGAAATGGAGGGAAAGGTTCAGGAGACAAAAATCATGCTGGGAGTGCAATCTAGGCAACTTGGCAATCATTTTGATAGGAGGTGAGTTTTATAAATGGGTTATCGACTCTGGTAATGGGGAGGATGGGAGCCCATTTACCGAAAGAGCTTTCTGTAAATTACCAGAATTGCGAGTTTGAGTGTTTTAGGTGTCAGACAAGTTGAGGAAAGGGCTGGTCTGCAGCCCAGCTATACACTCTGGTGTTTGGGGAATATATTTGCTGTATTGCTATATTTTCCACTTTCTAGAGACAACTGTCCACGTTTTTTCCCCCCCTCGTTTTCCTGTGCTCTGTCCCAGGAACAGCAGCCACTTCCTTGCGGCAGTGCCAGCCCTCCCTCACCGGATGTGGGCGCAGCCCTCCCACCTCCGAGGTGCGAGAGCGCAGGCACCAGGCTCAAGCACCAGGCACTGGCTTTCAGCCGGCTCTATCATTCTTCCACAGTGGGGGCTCATGTATGTTCGTGCCTCTGCATTGCTTTCAGCAGTGTATTTTTCCTCATAAAGAGAACATTCTCATCCCACTTAATCCCCCAAACCTCCAGTGTCCCTGCAGGAAGTCAAAGCACCCTCGAGAGAATTTTGTTAAGTCTCCAGGCGCCCAGGCAGAGGTGCTAATGAGGATGAGTCAGCGCTGAAATCCCAGCCGGTAAACGCAGGCCTCATTACCTTGGGGGGTTTTGCACAGAGCTCAGAAAACTGGGCGAGCTGAGCTTAAAGTATGCGCTGACGTTTTGGTTCCCATGTATGAACCAGAAATCAAGAGGGAAAACTCTCAGCGACTAAAATACCAATTTCTTCAGCGAGTTTTCTCAGGAAAGGGACCATAGTCATTGCAGCCTCCTGGAATACCAAATTAGCTATGTCCCTGAACTAGCTGGTGGAGTTTAAGATTTCCACCATCTTGCAACCAAACTCTTCCAGTGTAGCAGGATAGTTGAAGAAAACTTGACCTCATTATTAGTAATTGTGGGAAAAATAGAAATACATAGTTTTATTAGTTTAGTACTTACAAATGCTTTCTAAATATGACGTTCACAGAATACCAATATGTCATGGACAGTAGTAGTCCAGCAGGAAATTTATGTCACTGAAGATGCCTGATAATTTAAGTGTGTGAATACCATCTTGCTGTAATAATACCTGGAGTGTTAATTGAGTTAGAAATCTCACTTCTGTGAGTCTTATCCTGACTACCCTTTAAAAAAGAATGTGACCTACCCTTCTTTTATTACGTGCTCCAAATTTATTTTTTTCTCCATAGCACTTTTTACTTAGTAATATATGGCATAATTTACATGTTTTACATAGTCATTGTTTATTATTTTTCTATCCCACACTAGAGTTAAACTCATGGAAGGCAGGATTTTTTTGCCCTGCATATTAATGTATTTCAAAGGCCCAAAACAATTTTGGTTCATAGTAGGCAGTAAATAAATATTTATTCAGTTAATGAAAGAATGAACGTTATTTTCCAAAGAGCATAAAGTAGAGCCTGAATGAGCTTGCATGATTGTCCTAAACTACAGGGAACAAAGTTCTGTTGAAAGTTCTGGTAGTGAAGGTGGTCAGGAAGTCAACAAATATTTATTGAAACCCTGCTATACCCCCAGCTCCTCAAATTTAGCATCGCATCTGTAGTAAACATACTGATACTTTAAAAACTGTATTATACCTTTTGGTGTCACTTGGGGGCAGGGCCTATTTGTTCACCCATGTAGCATCTGTTACAATGATATGTATATACCAGACAATAAATATTTCTTGAAAGAGTAAAGGAATGAACTGGGTAAGGGATTAGGTTACCTTCTAATCCAGTTATTTTTCAAATAAACATGTTTTGTGAAATTATGGTCTCTAATAATAGTACTCGCAAACTGCCGCTGATTTCTCTGAAGGATTTGTAAGTTTTCTCTGATGAATTTTGGGTTTTCATTCCAGTGTTCACCTGAAAAATTAACTTACACGTATTGGGTTATCTGGATCACCAGATACTGACCGAAGGTTTTGGTGTTCATGTTTGCTTTCTGTCTCTTTTTAGCATGCTAACACTACGTAGTGTGATAGTTTGTCATAGGTTAATAATGCTGCCCCTAAAAATAAATGATTTATTCACCCGAAATGAAGCCAAAAAGACATTACGCCACTCTGTTGGAAGAGTTCACAGTAGTTTAGAGGGAGACAAGAAACAAACAAAAAAATGAGTCATAACGTGTGGTAAAATAGGCTTGCTTGAACTAGCAGTCAGTATCATATTCCTGTTCTGACAGGTAATTTAGGTTGATAAAACATAATCACTGGTGTTTATAAATCAATACTTTTACATTAAATTTTGTTGGCTTTACGGTTTTGTTTGCATTTGTTTTATAATTTTTTGTAAGGGTTTTGTAGCTATGAGAGCTATGATATAAAGATTTTAAGCCTACCTTTATGTTTGCACACATTTAATAATATCATAATGAAGACAGTTTAATTTGGGGATGTGGAACCTTGAAAATGTTTTTTTACTTTTAATGGGTTTTAGTGGGGTGTTTATATTTTACTCAAGTTTGTGAAAAATAACAGCAAAGGTCAAGCTTCAGGGCCCAGGACACAGCATATTGACTTCATTAAAGTCCAGATGCAATAGTTGAGTGCAGGACAGATATTTCTGCTGCATCTGCTCCTAATGGTTCTGGTGGTGGTGAAAAATAGGAGAGAGGGACCCTAGGAAATGTAGGGAGATTGACTGGAGAAAAATGGAGGAATTTTAGATAAAGTTGTAGCTTTCTTTGATTTGTGCTTTTGGCTCCAATTTGTGAGTTCTCTTTCTCAGCGACTTTTCTCAAATGGCTAAGTGAAATGTACTGATTTGTCTCCTCATTTAAAAGAAAAATGCTAATTAGCATCTCTGTAGGTGATGCTAAACTCTGGTGTGGAACACTGGGAGACCTAAAGAGCTATTTAAATTTATCACTATAGGGAGGGGATGGGCTGGGATGGGAGTAAAAGACAGAAAACTGTACTTGAACAACAATTAAAATAAAAAAATATATTAAACTTATCACTATAGAAAATCAGAGGAAAGAGATGCATATTTTCTGATATTTTTCTGTCTCCTGATATCCATACACCCTCAAATTTCTCCAACCCCCATGGCTCTGCAATGGGAAATAGGATAGAAAAAGAAATAAGATGAGAACTTTATTTTTATTTACATTATAAAAGGGATACTGGGAGCAGGTGTTGATTCAGAGTCAACTTTGCTGTCATGTCCAAGAGAAATACTGTCTGGGTTCAGTTAATCAACACATATTTATTTATGCCTACTAAGTGCCAGGCATTATATGGCGGGGGGGGGGGTGGGGGTGGGGGGTGGGGGATGGGCAGGGCTGAGGACAAGGAACAATAGAGAGCTGCTGCCTTTGGAACTCAATAAAACTAATACTATTATTTCTTCCCTATTGTGTCTTTATCTTCACTTGGTATACTTTAGTTGAATATGAGTGGGCAGTTAAATTTTTAGTGCATTGTTTATGCTGATTTGTCTGATTTCCAGGATAGAATACAGAGTTAGAAATTATAAAGGCTCAGATTAATTTGTTCTTTTTATCTTTCTCTGCTTTTAAGGGGTGTCATGAAAGTAGACATAAGTCTTCAGAAAGTGGACATTGACCAGTGTTCGAGTGATGGCTGGTTTTCAGGAACTCACAAATGTCACCTTAACAATTCGGAGGTAAGAACACAAAAAATAAAGCCCTCTGACATCAGAAGCCCAGAAATGTACTATTTATGGTGTACTGTATTCGTGTGGGTAAGTAAACAAGAAGCATCTTACTGGAAAAAAAGTCTCTTATGCAGGTCTGAATGTTGCCAAATGAACTGAAAAAAGAGTAGGAAATTAAATTTGTGCAAATAACTGTTCATTTGGAGGCTAAGAGAAGGCGGAAACTAAAATTATGTCTGAAGTTTGGTATTATTCAAAGGGTAACCTATTCTTCAAAAGAGGCTGGAAATGAAAATAGCGATGAAGTAAAAAACCAACCCTGGAGCAGTCAACCTGTTTATGTATATTTTAATGGAATATGATGCTTAGTGAAACCTTGATGCTATTCATTCAAACACACTGCCATCTTTTAGAAATGCAATAGAGAGAGTATGGCAGGAAGATACTAAAAACAAGGAGAAAACTGTATACAGAGAACTATAAAGGAAATATGTATATTTGTGTGTGTATTTCAAATTTTCAGTTTCTATCCATGCCTTATTTCATGGGATTATGGTCGGTTAGGGACAGGCATAGAGATTATACATCTGGAAATAAGACTCACTTTTCTGTTCTAGTTTCAGACAGGAAATGTGATGACATCCTTATTTCATTTTCAGTAATCTATTTCTGAGGTCACAAAATGTGAAGAACAAATGTACAACAAAGTTCCTGATCTTAAATACTTGGGCTCTCCCAACTATAGGTTCATGAATTTGTGAGGAAAGTTAGCTAGATTTATTTAAAATAGAGGGAATATTTCCTTAACTACAGTAATCTACATCTTTATTTTTTGCCCATTGTGGAAGATGGTTATAAATAGTACAATTTTAAGGTAAGGAATGTTAAATCAAAGGAAAATTAACAATAAACACTTATTTGTGCCAGTACACAAAAAAACCTGCACAGACATGTACACAGCTATACATACATGTACATGTACCCATTGCATGTTTTCCTTTTGCATCCCCCATATGTCCTGTATACTTTCATACCGCCACCACTCCTCAAATAATCTTCTGAGTTCCCCACATTGCCCCTAACCTCTACATATCCCTCCACCTGCCCCCATACTCCCTACCACCATATCCCTCAACCTTTCTACCCCTAGATCCTCTAATTCCCCATAATTCTCCACATACCTCTAAATTAATCACACATTCCCATCATATCCCCATGACCCCCACATCTTCAATACCCTGTGCACATCCCCACACATGCCCACATCTTCTCCCACATTTCCATACACCTCTGCATGGCCCTCATTTCCTTCACTCCCCCTAATTGGGATTCAATCATGCAAGGAAATGTTTCTGTCTTGTCAACTCAGTTAAGATCCTCTTTTCACCTTCTTTCTCTATTTATTCTTACAGCTTTGAACATTTCTGAGTATCCACTTCCCTTTGGATGATTCTGGCATTTCTAAAGATACGAATTTCAGTCACTGATCTGGTGAATATCATTAGCCTGATTATTATCTCCATGCTAGTGATATATAGCCACTTAGCTTTCTCTTTTAGTCAGAATGGAATTTTTTCTGCATGACTGTCATCTCTATGTGCTCATTTCCGTATAGCCTTTTTCAGTGGTGTTCTGGGTGGTTCAATAAGCAGTCTATTTAGAAACAAATGGGTATCTCTTCTTTAGTTTGTTACAGTTGCAGCTTGCTTCTAATAATCTTGAAATAGTTTTTGTTTCTTTATAGCATACCTATTTATTTGACTAGATAGCTGTGTTGAAAGAACATCTTTGTCCTTTTGGAAGATTAATTTATTTTTATTGCATTAGTATTATTAATTTCTGGGCATAGTTTCTCTTTAAAGCTTTCAAATAAACTAAGTTATTTCAAGATAAAATATTATCCTCTATCCCAATTAACAAAGATTAGGTTGAAATGTTTAACTTTGGGGATTACATATGACAGTGTTATATAATTTTTTATTCTTATAGGAAAAACTAGAAAGACATATCTTACAAGACAACCCACAGTTCAGTGACTCTTGTTTTAAAATGTGATAGAAAGAGGTTCAGTGGTCAAAAATAATATCATCAAACACTGAAATGTCTGTGAGACATACACTCTGGATCCCTCTACCCACTTTGCCTGTCCAGGTACTGGAGCTGGGACTAGGAGATCTTGGTGCCTCGGGCTGAGCCCATGAGGCCCTTGGTACTTAGTCTGACTCACATGAGGCTGTCACAGAACTCTTCACACTTTTTGGTTGGGCTTCTCTAAGGTCCTGTAGTTGGTGCTGGTTACTCAGGACACCTGCAATGGTTTCATAGCGTATCCTCAGTCTCGTGACCAGCAATAGTCTTTCAATTCCCTCCTGTACTGAAGTGAACTGGAGACTAGGAACTGGCTTCTCTTGAAGTTTTTATTGCTCTGGAAAACAGAAAGAAAAATCTCTTCTTCAGGTCATTTTTCACCTGTACTGGCTCTCCTTTGTTCTTTGTCACAAATCTTCTGTTGTGGACCCTAAGAGTCACTGTGTAAATTGGTTTATTTTGGGAAGTAATTGACATGAGTCATGTTTGTGGGGTATAGAGGCCAACCTTTGAGAACATCCATATCATTAGAAACAGAGGCAGTCATCCTGTTCACTGTGGGTTTTATCTTGCCAGTGTTTAACATTCTTGTCTTGTAAAGACTAGAGGATGTTACAGATTTCAAAGTTATAACTGAGGCAAACTTTTCACTTAAAAATTTTTCCAGTGTGTTGACTTTCAGTCTCCAAGGTATCTTGAACCAGAATAGCAAGTCTGATGTTGGAAGCAAGTGGTGTGTGACCAATGACAAAAGCCTTAGGAGTATTTTTAAAAGGTATGGAATGATTTGTGAGCAAAATTATTACTCAGTGGGTATGGGTCATTACAGAGTCTCTGAGGCCACTAAGTATTTTTTGAAGGGCACAGTAGAACAAAATCTGAATCAACATCCTGAACTGGATCGCAGGATTATTCTGACTGTTTTTATGTAACTGAGTTGGTTCACTGCAACATGGACCTGATCATGTTGTCAGTATCCAAGCAAATAATTCTTTACCTATTTTCATTGTCTTGTTTGCTTTAAATACACAAATCTTCTCTTGTAGAATAATGTATTTAACACATTCTAATAAATTGATACTTGTTTTGTTTAAAAGTATCCTTTTGCTTTGTTTCCATTATAAGAAAAATATTTTAATCATTGTTTGATGTAGGAAATATTAGGACAGTGTCCTTGAAACTTTCCGATTATATTCTATTAGTGAAAATGCTTTATGCATCCACCCATAGTATGTGTATGTTTTTACCTACAAATTATACACGCATCTTTTATTGTATATTCTGTATATTATAAATCAAAAAACTTAATCAGGTTGAAGATAAAGATGAAATAATATTTTAATGTAGATTACATTTGATACAAATAAGTGTATCTTTAATGTGAGCAATGTAACTAATTACAATTTTTGAAAACTTTTTAGTGAGAGTGTTTTGATTAGTTGTACTTCTTCATTTTAAAATTTTAGTTTAATACTTAGTAATGCAGTGATTCAGAGGTCTCTGAGTTCAGTTTATTTTTATACTTAGTTTTCATGTCTGTCATAGCAGAAAATATCTCTCACAAGTATATGTCATTTCAAATTGAAGAAGTAAGTTGTTGACTGTGTTTGCTAAATCACAGAGCTCATTTTTCAGTTCAATCTATCAGTTTTGCAAAGGCTTTTGCAGAAATACAGCTGGTAATTTTTCATCTTAACCGATGTCAATTGGTTCCTGCAAACTAATTGAAAAGCTGGACATTTTAATATTTTAAAGGAATAAGTTAAAAATTCACTTGAACTTTTACAAGGAATATTTTCAAACAAATTAGGACATTTTATTTCCAAGTTTAAACTATATGGCTATGGGAGTATTTATAGTTTTTGGCAACAAAAACCACATAGCACTGAAAACACTTCCAAATATCCATTTTCAAAATGTTCACTTCAAAAGGCTTACTCATAGATTATTTAAATGTCACTTTTACTTTGAAGGAACAGCTTAGATATTTTTTGAAAATACCTGCTGCATAAACACTGCTGACAACCACTTGTCATTGCAGGGCAAGGCAGCAAATTGGGAACATTTCTCTTTTTTTTGTAAAGAAAAATGCATAACTAATCTTTGAGTTCAGAAACAAGTAGTTCACTTTGAGATAATCAGAAAATCTTTATGTGGAAAGTCTATTCTCATTATGAAGAATTACAAATATTTTGTAATTTCAGATAATATACTCTATAAATTCACTCAGATGGTCAAGTATAAATGGTAAGAAATTGAAATTTAAAAGCGAATGAAGGAACCAAGTAACTACTATGAGTATTTTTGTCTTGAAGGTCCCCCTTTTCCTTCAGGACACCTCAAGTGCCTTATCAACATTATGGTCATATGACATGTGGACTGATTGAGAGCATTCTTGGTGATCCAAGTCTTAAATATTAGTAAAGCTTAATTTACTTCTTATTTTTTTTTATAAAAAACTTCATTGTAAGTAGAAGTTCTAGTGTTTTCTCCTCATTGCCAATTAACTTCCTGTGTCCTCTGCTTTGGAGACCACTTCATGAGGTTATCAGCCTTACTGTTCTATCTGCAATCATTGGCATGGTTGGGACATCAGCTCTGCTAATGGTTTTGTATACTTACTCTAAGATAGTTTTCCAATAGCTCTTTTTTTTTCTATTGAATATATTGGGTGAGAATCTACTTGTAAGTCCTTACTACTTTATTAGATATAAGTTAATGAATCTCTAAAAACATATTTTTAAAAGTCAAAAATGTAAGAAAGGATATCATTAGAACACAAGAAAAGATATTTAATGCAAAAGTCTAAAGAAAGCAGGAGTTAATCATTCTCATTTGAAAGCCCTTTTATATACAGAATATAGCTTACTCTTTGGCTACTTCAGGGTTTAGAGTATTTTTCTGGTGTGACTGAGTGAAATTATTTAGAAACAGCTGTATGTTACTTGTCATATGAAGGCTGCAGTCTCACTATTACTTTTCTTTTTTCTAGAAAGGTTCTGCTTTACAAATATCATTGTTTACTTGTCTCTAGAACTGTGCTGTCCAGTGTGGTAGCCACTAGCCACATATAGCTATTGAACTGTAAATCAATTAAAATTAACCAAAACTAAGAATTTAGGTCCTTGACCTCACTAACCTGATTTCAAATGTATGATAACCACATATAACTAGTGGCTACCATATTGTACAATACAGTGGACAGTTATGCTCTGGAATATGGCTAGTTTATAGTGAAGAAAAACCACACAGATTATTGAAAATGTTCAAATTTTTGAATTTCCTCATATAGTTAAATTAGTAGCACTGCCTTTAAAAGCACTAAGGGATGTTGAAGGACAAAATTGAAATGCATTTAGCATGTGAAAACATTGCTATGATCTACCATATTAATTCAGTTGAAAATATAAATAATGAGAAGCTTGCAAACTATTTTAATTATTTACACTGAAAAATGTAAAAATCCTTCAGTAAATGGAGTAACTATGAGTGATTTTAGTAATCTTCCAGATATTTAAATTTCCATTGTTTTTATAGTAAAACTCTTCTTTTTTATCATTACCAATACAAAATGTGATTGATGTGAGGTCACACTTACCTACTAGAAGGCAGGGCAATGATGAGGTTTGTGCTGGTGCCTAGCACAGTGCCTGATGCATTGGTTGAATTAATGGAAGCAGCATGCAGTGTTGTTACATGGCCACCCTATCATGTTCAGCCATGGCTTTTGATTTCTCTGTGGAGTTTACCAAAAGAAAGTTGAACTCTTTTCTTCATAGTAGCCATTCAGGTGTTTGAAGACTGCTGTTGGCCAGCTTCTAAGTCTACTTTCTTCTATTCTAACCATCTTCTGGTCAGTCAAGTATCCTTGCTTTACTAAGCTTAGCCAAAAGAGGTCCTTCCACTCCTATATGAGTCCCTGTTTGTTTTTGAAGTAGTGAAGCCCTAACTTCTTTGATTTTTGTTACATAGTCCTTCTTTCTAAAATTAATAGAAACTAAGTATATTTTTCAGTTTTTCACTGTGCTCCTCAGAGTTATTTGCACTAGATATTCTGCAATTGTTCTAAAACTAGTGTTAGAAATCACTATTTCAAAGTAACTATACTGACGTGCCTATGACTCAGTTAAAGGACAGGTGGCTATCTTGTTCAAAGATATTTCCAACAAGTTATCGAGTTCGCCAGTGGCTATTGCCACCTTGTGGCTGGGGATAGAGAAGGAGAGAGGAGAGGGAGAGGGAGAAGGAAAGAGAGGGGAATCCATCTCTGGTGGAAAAGTTTGAAATCTGTACTTGAACAACAATAAAAAACATAAAAAAATATTTCAGTAACTAAAATAAATAAATGAATAAATAAAATCAATGCTAGAATACTATATATTTTTTCTTATGCCCAAAAAAGCTAGTTTGTGTGTTGGGTTCTCTTTACTTCCTAGACCACTATTTCTTTTTTTTTAATTTTATTTTAATTATTGTTACAGTACAATTTTCTATCTTTTACTCCCATCCCAGCCCACCCACCCAGCCCTCCCCTCCTCCCTCCCATTTCCACCCACCTAGTTTTTTATCCATGTATAGACCATTACTTCTACACTGTCTCATGCTCCCCAGCTCTGACTTTAGTTTACTCCTCTCTAATTAGGTATAGTAGGCTTCTCTGTTTTCTTTTCCAATGGAATACCTTTCCTAATAGATTAATAGAATAAAAATGCATTTCTTTTTATTTATTCATTGCACATTTATTAGCACCTGCTATATGCTAAGCACTGTTTTAGGGCTTCAGATGCACCACTGATAAAGACAGAGGTTCTCCAAATTTAAAAGAAATTATTTCATTCTAGAGGGAGCCAGAGAACTTAAAAGTACACCAATCAAATTTTTTAAATAAGCTTTGGACATTAACTTCTTATCAGTTGTATCATTGGTGAATATGTTCTCCTCTTCAGCGGATTTTCTTCTTTGTTGTTGATGGTTTCCTTTGCTGTACAGAACCTTGTTAGCTTGATGTAGTCCCATTTGTTTATTTTTTCTTTTGTTTCCCTTGCCAGAGGTGATATATCATAAAAAATATTGCTATGAGACATGTCCTAGATTTTACTCCTCTTATTTTCTTCTAGGATTTTTATGGTTTTGAGCCAAACATTTAGGTCTTTAATTCATTTTCAGGTTATTCTTGTGTATAGTATGAGAAGGTGGTCTAGTTTCATTCTGTTATACGTATCTGTCCAATTTTGCCAACACCATTTATTCAATAGACTATCTTTACCTCAGTGTACATTTTTACCTCCTTTGTCAAATATTAATTGATCATAAAGGTATGGGTTGATTTCTGGGCTCTCTGTTCTGTTCCATTGATTCATGTCTGTTTCTATGTTGTACCATGCTGTTTTGATTACTATGAACTTGAAGTATAGTTTGACATCAGATAGCATGATTTCTCCAACTTTGTTCTTCTTTCCTAAAGTTGCTGTGGCTATTTGGGTTTTTTTGTGGCTCCATATAAATTTTTGGAATGTTTGTTCTAGTTCTGTGAAATATGCCACTGGTAGCTTGATAGGAATTGTCTTGAATCCATAAATACCTTTGGGTAGTATGGACATTTTAATGATGTTAATCCTTCCTATCCATAAACACAGTATAAGCTTCTACTTATTTTTATCTTCTTCAATTTCTTTCTTCAGTGTTTTATAATTTTCTGAGCACAGGTCTTTTACATCCTTCATTAAATTTATTCCTAGGTATTTTATTATTTTTTGAAAAAATTGTGAATGAGATTGTTTTCTTAGTTTTCCTTTCTGATAAGTAATTATTAGCATATAAAAATGCAATTGATTTCCAAAATTTATAAAGAACTTATACAACTCAACACCAAACAACCAAACAGTACAGCTAAAAATTGGCAAAGAACCTGAATAAACACTTTTCCAAGAGGACCAATAGACATATGGAAAGATGCTCAACACCACTAACCATCAGAGAAATACAAATTAAAACACAATGAGATATCAGCTCATGCCTGTCAGAATGGCTATCATCAATAAATCAACAAACAGCAGGTACTGGCAAGGATGTTGCAAAAATTCTGCATGTTGGTGGAAATACAGATTGGTACAAACACTGTGGAAAGCAGTATGGAGATACCTCAAAAATTAAAATTAAAAAATGGAACTGCCAAATGACCAAGCAATTCCACTTCTGGGAATATATCCAAAGAAATCAGAAACATTGATTCAAAAGAATAAGTGTACCTCTATGTTCACTGCAGTGTTATTTACAATAGCCAAGATTAGAAAGCAGCCCAAATGTCCATCAGTAGATGAGTGGATAAAAAAAGCTGCAGTACATTTACACAATGGAATACTATTCAGCTGTAAAAAAGAAGAGTATCTTCTCTTTTGTCACAATATGGATGGACCTGGAGAACATTATGCTATGTGAAGTAAGACAGTCAGAGAAAGACAAATATATGATTTCACTCACATATGGAATCTAATGAATAAAATAAACAGACTGATAGATACAGAAAACAGACTGACAGCTGTTAGAGGAGAGGAGGACTGGGGGGCTGGGTGACAAAGGTGAAAGTATTGAGCCAAAAAAACCCTCATAGACACAGACAACAGCATGGTGATTACCATAGAGGAAGAGGGATCAGGGGAGGTAGAAGGGAGTACCATAGGAAGGATAAATGGTGATAGAAGGAGACTTTACTTGGGGTGATGAACACATAGTATAATAAGCAGATGGTGTATTATAGAATTATGTACCTGAAACCTGTGTGATATTATTAACTAATGTCCCTCCAATAAATTCAATTAAAAATAATATAGTAATTGTTCATAAAAAGTAAGGAAACCATTGCACATTGCAACCTCAAAAAAACATATTAATTGACTCCAATTTTTTCACCTACTGACTTTGCTAAGAACTAAAATGACATACATTAATTTTTGAGACATAGGAATGAATAACCCCTATCTTAAAAAACAAGTCTTCACATATCTTTCACAAGTACATTACCTATTGGATTGGCAAATAGTAAAAACACATAATGTTTAGTATTGATGAGGATTTTGCAAAGTGGATATTCTCATGCATTTTTCCATATGAATGCAAATTGTTATCAGACTTTCTAGAACAATAAGTGTATCACCCTTAAAAAGGGCATACTTCTTTATTCTATTTGTTTTTTTTCTGTTTCTACTTTGAATAATTTACCTAAAATATTCAGAAATTGGCATAAATATATGTACTAGACTATTTATCCTAGTGTTATGTATTGTAGTTAAATTTGGAAACAACTTAAATGCACAACAATGAAGAATTGGTTAAATAAATTATGATGCAGCCAAAAAATACATTACTACATTACCATTTGAAATGATGATATTATTCTTCATTCACTGACATGGAATGATACCTGTGAAATATGTTAAAAAAATAAGCCAGTTCTCTAATATAGTTTAAGGATTGATGAGAATTTGGGTATATAGGGAAAAGTGATATTATATGAGATAGTCTTTTTAGAAATTTATTTAGTAGATAAGTAGAGAATTTATGAGAAGCAGCCAATTTTTTTATTGAAAGTAAACCCTTTTAATTTTGAGAAGTAAAATTTATGACTGTGGGAATTGTGTGCAGTGATTTGTAGAAGCTAGCTCACTATTTGTATGAGGTGAGTAGATTTTAAGGGAGAGGGCACATGCTACCTGAAAAGAAAAGTCTATCTTTTCATTGTTAGTGGTGCCTCTATCTAGAACTTTATGGAGATGTTAAAGAAGAGGGTGGAAAGCATCAATTTGAAGAACCTGGAGAGTATCTTTGAGAAGGTGATGGATGCATTGCTATATTCAGACTCCTTTTTCCATTTGTCTCACAGTAAGGATTGCTACTGCAGACCAATAAAATCACCAAAATCAAAGGTTATGGTAGGAAGTAAAAAGTGAATCCATAGTAAAAAGTGTGGATGGATTTCACTTGTTTCAACTCAAAAAATTTTACCAGAATCATAAAGTTTCTTATTCATATTAATACTTACAATGGCTGCAACTATTCAGTAGTGCTTACTCTGGGTCAAGAATTGTTTTATGTGCTTCCTTTTATGTGTTTTACATGTATTAAAATAATCTTTATAGTCCACATTTTACTGATGAGAAATCTAGGCCCAGATGGTTAAATAACTTGCCTACAATCACACAATTAGTAGTGGGTAGGGCTGTAATTAGAATTCAGATTTGTCTGATTCCAGAGCACATGTTTTTTTTATGCTACTGTTTTATACTTGTTCTCTTCTAGGAAACATATAACCAGATAAATCCATTTAGGATTAGAAGTGGACATGTACAGGGGTTTTAGATTACAGTCTATATTTAACTTTAGGAATTGGGTAGCAGAGATTACTGGATATTGCCTTATGTCAGGTACCCCCTAAGACATGGTCCATTAAGTAATTTCTGGAAAAATCTAACATCTCTCTCAGTGAAGAGAGAAATTAAACTTTCTATAGGCTATAGATTTGTGTTCAAATTTAAGACTATACATAGAAAATGCTTGTTTATTCTTTCCTTTGTGCCCTTTACTCTAGGGGACATATTGGTGAAAATATTGCTGCATGGAATAACTGAGATTTTCCTATGTTCTCTTCTAAGACTTTTATGGTATCACAACTTATATTTAAGTCTTTTATCCATCTTGAGTTTATTTTTCTGTATGGTGTAAGTTGGTAGTCAAGTTTCATTTTTTTTCATGTAGCTGTCCAGATCTCCCAATACTATTTGTCAAAGAGGTTATTTTTACTCCATTTTATGCTTCTGCTCCCTTTGTCAAATATTATTAATTGACCGTAGAGACTTGGATTTATTTCTGGGCTCTCTATTCTGTTCCATTGCTCTGTCTGTCTGTTCTTGTGCCAGTACCAGACTTTTGATTACTGTGGCCTTGCAATATAATTAGATGTCAGGTATGGTGATTCCACCTACTTTGTTCTTCTTTCTCAAGATTTCTGCAGCTATTTGGGGTCATTTATGGTTCCATATTATTTTTTGAAATGTTTGTTCTGTACCTGTAAAATATGTTCTGGAAGCAACCTAGGTGCTCATCAGTAAATGAGTGAATCAAAAAACTGTGGTACATTTATACAATGGAATAGTACTCAGCAGAAAGAAAGAAGGAACTCCTACCCTTCACAACAGCATGGATGGAACTGGAAAGCATTATATTAAGTGAAATAAGCCAGGTGGTGAAAGACAAATACCATATGATCTCACCTTTAAGTGGAATATAATCAACAAAACAAATAAGCAAGCAAAATATAACCATAGACATGAAAATAAAGAACAAACTGACAGTAACCAGAGGGAAGGGAGTGGGGGATAACTGGGGAAAGAAAGGAAAGGGTTGTCAAGTTACATATATAAAGGACGCATGGACAAAGCCAAAGGGGGGAAGGATTGAGGGTAGAAGTTGCAGGGAGTAGGGGGACAAAGCAGTAGTGGGGAAATGGAGGCTGAGATGGATACCAGCCAGCAGTATCCATTGCTGCAGATGCTCATCGAAACACGAGGAAAACATACACACGGACAACTGAGTCCTGTGGAGGAATAGGTATAAAACAGCCACTCTCTCTAGTGGAGAGCGCTCCGTTTTTCTGCCCGAGCAGGCTTTTATTAAGAATACAGATACAGTTTGTGGATTACAGTCTGGCAGGGAAGATAAAACAAGTAGGTAGTTTTCAAAGGGACTGGAAGAACTCTTGCTGGGATTCTCAGCTGAGATTTTGGGGTTTTATCACTTAAAAAGACTACAGGACCTAAAAGGCCAGTTTCATTTCCTGCCTGTGCCTTCATATTCTAATTCAATAGCATCCTCCAGCAAGCAGATCTCACAGGATCTTGCATATTCTATGTCCCAGGTCTGATTACCCCAGGGGTCTGCCGACTCTGGTCTGGACTGCACTGCCCCTGTTGTTTCCACAGGCCTGAGTCAGGCAGAGGAGACAAAGGCAGCTGGGAGACTTGGATTTCTCACAACTAAGAACAAGGACTCAGGCTTTGACAAAGCTGAGGGGGAAGGGGTCTATGTCGATCACCCCTTCATTTCCACAGCCCCCCAAGAACCTTCCCTGAGGCCTCCACATGATCATGCCTTTCTTAGGTGATTCCCCCCTTGGGAAATCTTACCCATCATTAGCTAACTGATCAAGCATTGGGGGCTGGCACGGAACAGGCAGCGTTCATGCCAGGGAAATAAGTTTTGTCTCCTTAGTGGCTCCTGGTCCAGAGGTCTCTTACTCAGATTTTACCATGGGGGGTTACAGCTTCCTGAGACCAGGCAGGGTGGACCCCAACAGGAGACAATTGTTTGTGAACAATAATAAAATCTAAAAAAAAATCAATTAAAAAAACATAACATCAAAAAAAAGAAGTGATTGCATGGATTGATGTTAACTTGCAGTGAAGGTTGTAGTAGTTTGTTATAAACTTTTATTTAGAGCTTTGTGCTGATCAGAATGTTCATCATTCTTTGAATAATTGTATAGGAAACAAGTGATTAGTAATAACAAATTCATTGAAAGTTAAAAATCATAGACTAAAAGGATAATGCTGAGTTGGAGAAATGGATATCTCTATCAAGATAAAACTTAATGGGAACAATGGTAAGATCCTGAATGTGAATCAAAAAACCTGTCTTTTTAAGCATAGGAAGAATGATATGTTTTTGTGGTAGCACCTGTGAAGTATTTGGGAGAATAGTTGAGTCAACAGTGTGATATGGTTGCAAAACAGTAGTAGAAGCCAACTTAGTCTTAGGTTGTTCTCTAAGTATTGGGAGGTTCATATGTCACTATTCTAAGCTTAGAGAAAATACCTAAAATAGTGCGAGAAGGAATATAGAAATTGAATATAGAATGTGTTCTATATATTTATATTCTATATTGAATATAGAATATATATATATAGTCAAGATACTAAGATGAAACTCAATATAAAATTTGAATTCCATTCAGAAGAAGAAAAATAGTATTACTACAAACTTCAAAACCTTGTTTTTTGAAGACTCAAAGAAACTGAGAAGGTTTTCCAGGGAAGAGAAGACCCGTGGATGATCTGACAACTATTTTTAAATATAAAAATAGCTATTATGTGCATATTTATATTTTTTCTAAAAAGATTCAGAGTCTAGGCTGTGATTTATCAGTAAACCAGCTGGATAGTAAGTGGCTCTATTTTGTTCAATATAAGTGGAACTTTTTTTTAGTATGCATTTCCTTTATTGCTTTTTTAAAAAGTGGCTTTATTTATTTGTTTTTACTATATTTTTCCATTATCATTTATCCCTTCATACCCTCTTTCACCTCCACCCACCCCCCACCCCACTTCAGTCACCACACTGTTCTCTGTGTTCATGAGTTCTTTCTCTTTTTTTCTTTTTTTGCTCCATCCCTCCGCCCTCCCAACCATCCCCGGAGCTGTCGGCTGGCTCTCTATGAGTCTGTCTCTGTTTTGCTTGTTAATTCAGTTTGTTCATTAGATTCCACATATGAGTAAAATTACATGGTACTTATCTTTTTCAGGCTAATATTAATTTTACTTTGCATAATGTTCTTCAGGTCCATTCATACTGTCACAAATGGTAAAATTTCCTTCTTATTTTTATGGTTGAGTAGTATTCCATTGTATAAATAGACCATAGCTGCTTATCCATTCATCTACTGATGGACACTTGGGCTGCTTCCAAATCTTGGCTATTATAAATAATGCTGCAATGAACATAGGGGTGCATATATTTTTTCAAATTAGCATTTTGGGTTTCATTGGATAAGTTCCTAGAAGTGTAATCACTGAGTCATAAAGCAGTTCCATTTTTAATTTTTTGAGGAAACTCCATCCTGCTTTCCACAGTGGCAGCACCAATCTGCATTCCCACCAAAAGTGCACAAGTGTTCCCCTTTCTCCACATCCTCACCAGCACTTTGTTGTTTGTTGATTAATTGATGGTTGCCATTCTGGCAGGTGTGAAGTGATATCTCATTGTGGTTTTAACTTGCATGGAAATTTTTAACAATAAGAACTGTTCAAAAATTGAGAATGCATATTTTAAAACAGAAAATTATAAACTTAAATGTCAGATTTGTTCAATCACTATTACCAGGTGAGGATGCTATAGGATTTAGTATTTTCAACAACAAAAGGTAGCACTTGAACCCTGACTGGTGTGGCTCCGTTGGTTGGGCATCATCCTGCAAAGCAAAAGGTTGCTGGTTTGATTCCTGGTCAGGGCACATGCCTGGGTTGTGGGTTCAGTCCCCTACTGGGGCACGGAGGAGAGCCAACCTCTCAGTGTTTCTCTCTCACATCGATGTTTCTCTATCTGTCTTTTTTCCTTTCCTTTGCCTTGCTCTAAAAATAAATAAATAAATAAATAAAAGTCTTTAAAAGAAAAAGAAACATACCACTTGACAGAATTTTGCAGGGCTCGTCAAAACTGTATGCAACATTGGCTATAATTATCTTTGCAACCCTAAGGTATTATACTTCTAGTACACTGTAAAGGGAACTACTAAGAAGTTTTTCCATCCAAAAGCAATACTCATTGTCATTGCATTGGCAATACCTTGAATTCTCACACTACATGTGGGTATGCCTGCCAAACCTGAGCTTTTAGATTTTTTCTGTGATAATGATAAAGCAAACTACTATTTATCTTTGCCACCTTTATCCAAGCTAGCTCCTGGGATTTGATTTTTATTTACTAGTTAAGTACATTGGGAATGATGAGGCAGGACATAATTTTGATGGAAATGAGAAGCAAAGTCAAAAGGCATTTAGTTGACATTAGATTGCAAATCTGAGATAAACTGAGCCATAAAGAAGGCAATACAAAGAAGTATCATTATTTTTCCCTTCAATCTAACTTGCTTGTTTTGCTTATGAAGAAATTATATATATATTTACAGTAGTAGATAAACCCATGTTTCAACTATGAGAAGGTTATGGTATTTGGTATCTACTGAATTACATTCCTGTGTATACATTCTATATCACTGGATTGTATCATAAGTCTTCTTGAACCTTTTGATATAATATTGGGTCCTTTGAAGTATTTGAATTAGAATATAAAAGGGGAGCTCTGTGTGTCTGTTCAAGGTAAATAAACTTTATCTATCTGGCTATCATCTATCATATAAAATCATTGTCTTGATTTATAGCTTCCTACTTTATCAACTTTGTGAACTACATGAAATGTTTAAAAAATAAAAACTCTTACAAGATCTTATTCATGAGTGGTATAGGTGAAGGCACAAATATATTTGATTAAATGTGCTGGTAATTACATTTTCTTTAGCCCTAGTCCAAAGAGTCTGTGAAATCCCCAAAGCAAAATGTCCCATTGATATAAGTTTGTTTTCAATCCCCGTATATGAAAATAATTATTTAATAATAATGGAAACATATTGATTTAACACTTTCCCTGTGGATTAGATACTATTGTTATTCCTGTTTTCTAGATGAGGAAACTGAGACTCAGAGTAGTTTTAATTAATTTGACTAAGATCATAAAAACTTGCAAATGGTAGTTCAGGAATTCAAACTATAGGAAGGTAGTATGGGTGATAAATGGTTGTTTGGAAACAGTATCACTGGCCGTGGCCCATGGTATGATCTTGTTAGTCTTGTTATGGTTCTATTTATGGGAGCTCAGTCAAGAGGTGTGCTGGAATCTTACGTGGGAAATTAGGTGTAGACCAAATAAGAACTGCTCTAGCTCTTCAGTGGCCAAAACAAATTTTGAAGAGGACATGACAAACTCACATACAAATTTGGATTAGGATCACTGTACAACAAGTTCCACCTTGCAGGTGTGAAGGTGGCAGCAGCAGAAGTTCCTTCTGGTGGTGATACTGTTGGTTCAATGGGTAGCAGTGACTTAGAATGGGAATATCCAGTTTGAAACAGGACATAAGGGATAAGATCCATCTCCTTAGGTACAAGTTAAGGAGGGCTGTATACATTTTCTGGACATCAGCTAAGAGGGCATGTGTTAAGAAAAGGGACTAACTTTCAGCAGGGAATTAGAAAACAAATCAGAATGTAGGAATCAACCAAAGTTGAATAAGTTGAATATGGAGGATGGCAGCTTACTTGGTATAAGAATGCAAGGGGATCCTCTATGATTATGATAATATATAAATAAATTTTAGATTTTAATTATTGGTGAAGACAAAACATGTAAAATGCTGCCAAACTTCTCTGTGGCATAGGTTTAGAATGGGACCGAGCTTACAGTAGATCTATAGCATATGCAGCTGGGCTAGAGGGACAAGAGGACCGACTGATGCACTCCAATGGATATGAGCTCCAGGTATCAGACTTGCTTGATTTTTTCAATTCAGTGAGAGAATATTTGATAAAATAAGAAGTTAGTGAACAGATTTGGAGTATGTAGCTGAATTTGCAATGGAGCCAATCAGAAAAAGAAAGTCTCTACCTATTAAACCTTTGCTTTTGTCACATTCAGTAGAAGAGAAATTGCTACTTGTCTAATTTTAGATATGAGAAGCAATCAGAATATACAGTGAGTGCTGGAGGGTGACTTTTGGGGGGTTAAATATAGCTTTGCATCATTAGCTTATGTGGGAAAAAAATTCCATTATAACAGCAAATCAGATCTAATCTGGTACTTCCTCTCCTACAATTATATAAAATATGGTAGAAATTTGTCAAAGCTTTCAGTGAGAAATGAGGTTACTAATGCTTGGCAGCCCCCCTTTTGAGCACAGTGAAGAATCATGTTGCTTAGTTACAGTCCTTGGCTGGTTTAGAAATTTTTAACTGACTGTGTTATACAAAAGTTAAACTCTATTTCTTGATGATCTTTTTTTCCTAAGAAGGTGGTAAACCTTCTTATTTTGGGTGGTAAACCTTCTTATTTTGGAATGACTGCATCAAGTCATTTATGTGTATTCATCCAGGACAAATTTCGATTTATCATTGTTTTCCCTCCCCAGGGTTTATAGACCGAGAGAGAACAAGTGAGTAGTTGATGATACAAGCAGAACTTAAAATACTGAAATAACTTAAATGTTTTGCTCTCAAAGTAATGTGCAAGTGTCCATTTCAAATTGTTGTGGCATTTGAAGTCATTGTGTTTTTCTTCTCTCTTCCAGCTTATTCATAGTTTGTGTTAGTATTGTCTTTATAATGCAAAAGAATATAATTATATTTTTTTCTATTTCAAAACAGAAACTTGGGTATAAGTGTATGGAGAGGCATAGAAACAGTGAATGTACATGATGAAACAGGAATAAGAGTAGGGGTTGGAATTGGAACCAAAAGAATAAGATCAGAAGGATTGAAGGGAAAAAAAAAAACAAGGAAAAACTGTAAATAGAGATGATTTAGAGCAATTATTGTACATGAAGTAGAAAAGTATGTAAAAGGGGAAATGTTAGATGTGTCAGAGCTGATTTCAATGGATAAAAATACTTAGGGAATCAGAAGTCTGGAGGAGACCCTAAGAAGCTTTTGGTTCATGCTCTGTCTCCAGAAAGGAGTACTTTATACTGTTCTAAATATGTTGATGTCCACTTAATTTTTATAGCTTTAGGGAAAGAGAGCTGTTCCTCAGCAATGCTTTTTATTAACTTACCATAATTATTGTAATGAAGTAAGCGATGACCTAATCTTGATTATGTAATCATTTCAGTAGATTGTTCTGTTGGTTTGTCAGTACAATCTCTGTTTTATGCGTGCAGAAGCAGTTTTTTCCTGCTGGCGCTTGCAATTCCATGATCACCTGGAAGAAATTCTATAGAGTTGATTCTATATTTACTTCCAGAAATAGGATAATGGATAATTGTCTCTACAGGCTTGTCCCCATTAAAATGCTAGTTCTGTTGAAGCCTAGAATTCATAGATTTAGAATCTGAGCCACCTGGCTTATGGGCTTTGTTTTCATGCTGGTCTGTAGATCACCTTTCATTTACTACTTTTAAAAATATGTTTGTCTAAATACAGTCATCTTCAAAGTATAGTTCTGGGACCCTTAGGGGTCCTCAAGACTTTGTTGAGAGAGCCTGTGAAGTTAAAACTGTTTGTATAGCAATTTAAAGATATTTACCTTTTGAACTATCCATTCTCTAATGGGTGTGCAAAGGGTATCCAAGTTATGATATAGAAATAAATGCAATGCAGAAATAAATATGAGAAACTTGTTGTCCTATAATAAGGCAGACTATGAGATTTGCAGAAATGTAAAACAGTGATACTGTTCTTGCTATTATCTTTTGTTTTGAAAATATAGTTATTTTTCATAAATATTATCTATGTTAACGTATTATGGGCTTATTGTCATTTTCAAATGATTAATACATATTTTTGAGTTTTCTTTGTTTTAATATATAAAATGGCAAATCTCAGTGGACATAGCCTGTGAATAAAAGATTTTTGGAATTCTAAATAATCTGCAACAGTATAAACAGGTCCCATGACCAAAAAGTTTGAGGCGTCTGATCCAGTGCACTCATCAGCTACTGCATGATTCCAGCCTTGACTCCACTTTCTGGATTCTGTGCTTATCTCTCTTGCTTATTTTGCTGACTCTATTGATATACTTCTGAACCCTTCTCTTCTCCACCTTCCCTCCTGAAAATTTAAGCCTGGGACGCCACCAAATTCTCAGGCCAATGTCATCTGAATTGGTAGATGACGCAAGAGTATTAATCATATTAGTTAAAATACCAATCTCTCTAAAGTAGAATTTTACATATTGTTTGATACATATTTCTAACTAGGGTGAATGCATACAGGCAAAAAATCTTCATGTATTATTTCACTTATTAGATAATTTGAATAAACATTAATTTTTATTTCATTTTAAACAAATTTGACCAAGCATCAAAGAATGGGATATACTGTATTTTACCTGTCAAACTTGAATTTTCAATGTGAACTGAAAATCATTTGAACTGCATAGAATAGTGCAGAGCAAAGTATGCATAAAGACCAATGTGTCTGTGTAGCTAGTGCTATTTATTAAAAAGTGGCATATTTAGGTAATGCCTCAAAAATTTCTTCTGAAGTTTGATCTGTTCTTTTACTCCCATCATTTGGTAACCTGGTCAGCAGCTAATTAATTTTTATTTTTAACAGATTGTGAATTCAGTAAACATTTCTTGCATCTTCAATCTATAGCTTATCAGTTTATTTATATATATTTTTTCTTTTTTTAAAGTATATTTTATTGATTATGCTATTAGTTGATCCATTTTTTCTCCTCTTTATCCTCCTCTGCCCTGCAACCCCTTTCTACAAGCATTCACTCACTTTAGTTCATGTCCATGGGTCATTCATGTATGTTCTTTGGCTTCTCTATTTTCTGTACTATTCTTAACCAATACTTCTCTATTTTGTACCTACCATTTATGCTTCTTATTCCCTGTATCTTTTCCCCCATTCTCCTTTCTCCCCCTTTCTGTTGATAACCCTCCATGTGATCTCTATTTCTATGATTCTGTTCCTGTTCTAGTTGTTTTCTTAGTTTGTTTTTGTTGTTGTTTTTATTTTAGGTTCAGTTGTTGATAGTTGTGAGTTTGTTGTCATTTCACTGTTCATAGTTTTGATCTTCTTTTTCTTAGGTAAGTCCCTTTAATGTTTCATATAATAAGGACTTGGTGATGATGAATCCCTTTAATTTGACCTTATCTGGGAAGCACTTTATTTGCTCTTCCATTCTAAATGATAGCTTTGCTGGATAGAGTAATCTTGGATGTAGGCCCTTGCCTTTTATGACTTTGAATACTTGACTCTTGCCTGTAAGATTTTTTTTGAGACATCAGTGAATAGTCTTAAAGGAACTCCTTTGTAGGTAACTGTCTCCTTTTCTGTTGCTGCTTTCAAGATTCTTTCCTTATCTTTAATAGTGGGTTATTTAATTATGATGTGTCTTGGTGTGTTCCTCTTTGGGTCCAATTTCTTTGAGACTTTCTGAGCTTCTTGGACTTCCAGAAAGTCTATTTTCTTTGCTAGATTAGGGCAAAGGAAATAGACTTCATTTTTTTTTTCACATAAATTTTCAAGTTCTTGCTCTTCCTCTTCTCCTTCTGGCATACCTATGGTTTGGATGTTGGAATGTTTAAAGTTGTCTCAGAAGTTCCTAGGCCTCTCCTCATTTTTAAAAACTTCTTGTTTCTTCATTCTGTTCTGGTTGAATGTTTATTTCTTCCTTCTGTTCCAAATCATTGATTTGAGCCCTAGTTTCCTTCTCTTCACTGTTGGTTCTCTGTATATTTTTCTGTGTATCACTTTTCATAGCCTTCACTTCTTCATCTATTTTGCATTCATACTCAATCACTTCTGTGAGCATCCTAATTACCAGTGTTTTGAACTGTACACCTGATAGGTTGGCTATCTCTTCATTGCTTAGTTCTTTTTCTGGAGCTTTGACCTGTTCATTCATTTGGGCCATATTTCTTTGTCTTGACATACCTGTTAAGTTGCAAGGGGCAGAGCCTTAGGTATTGGCCAGTGTGGGGCAACTCACCTTGCTGCATTGTGGTACTATATGTGAGAGAGGGGTCAGAGTGGGAAACTGCTGCTTGCTTGGCTCTTGTCCTGCTTTCAGTCACTTCCCCAACTACCCACAAGCAAATTGGGCCCTTCTGATGCTAATTCCCAGGTGGGTGGTTTTGTTTATATTCTAGGACACTGGGTTTCTCCAATGAACTCTCTGTGAGGCTGGGAGTTTCTTCTGCCACCACAACCCCCACAGGTTTTTATCACCAGAGGTTTTGAGGCTTTATTTACCCACACTGGAACCCTGGGTTGTGTGGTCTGTCTCACTCCCCAGTTGTTCCTCCCAATTTATCTACACTTGAATGTGGGACTGCCCAGTTCACCAGCTGCCAGTTGGCTCTCCTGGTCACTGCCTTGCTATGTATCCTTTCTTCCTTGGCTGCATGTCTCCATCCCTCCTACCAGTCTGGGTGAATGTTTCTTCTTTAACTCCTTGGCTGTAAGACTTCCATACAGTTTGATTTTCTGGCAGTTCTGGTTATTTTGTTTTGTTTTGTTTTTGAATTTGTTGTTCTTCTTTTGGTTGTGTGAGAAAGCAAAGCATATCTCCCTACACCTCCATCTTGGCTGGAAGTCCTATAGCTCATCAGTTTGTTTTCTTCTCTCATTCTTACTACAACTGACTTAGTTCTAGTCCTAGGTCTAATCATTTCTTGCTCAGACCTTTGCAGCACTCTCCTGTCTTCAGTTTTAGTTTTTATGGTTCATTGCCTGCACTGCTGCCAACATGATATGTTTTTTTAAAATTTATATGGTGATTATATCATCCTGCCTTCTTTTTATTGAGACAATGTTACAAAGTTGTTAACAGTGTTGGCTTTGGATTCAGACTGCTTCTGTCTCTTAACCTCAACTTTTTTTTTTTAAAAAAAGAATGATTCTATTTTGTATGTAAAATGCTTTGCACAGTACATTCTCTAGAAATGTTAGCAGTTTTCCACAGCACTTTGTATGCCTGAAATTACTGGTTATTTATAATTATTTATAAATATATATCTATCTTTTATACAGAAGGGAGAAAATATTATCTGTCTTCTGTGCTGCACTGTAGCCTCCATGCAGAAATAACATCAATTATGTTTCATTGCTTCTCAGGAGCCACACCAATGTCCACAATACAGTATAATATTGTGATCCACAAATATTTCTGGCTACCTACTTAATATTCTTTACACTCTCATTAACCTGTGAAATGAAGGCCACCTTTTATGTATGCTTTCTAAATTTGAATTCCTTCTTTGAAAACCTGGCTACTTGCTTTGGTGATTCCACCATGGCATTTTACATCTCTGTGCATTTATTTACACATGCTTTTTTTTTTATTAAATAACATATAGTTTCCTACTTTAGTCCCCTGACATTCCTGCTTATTCTTTGAAGCTTGCGTTTTGCTCCTTTGTAACCTCTTTGCAGCCTATTTTCCACTTCAGGTAGAGTAGATTCTGTCCTGTGTGCCACTATAGTACATTGTACATATATTTATTTTAACACTTATACTGCTGTACTCAAATTGTATGAGTATTGTTAATTATAATAACTACATTTATCAGATGCCTACCCTTTCACTGTCATGTATATATGAGTATATATACATACTCATAATAAATATATATAAAAGTATATTTAATCCTCAGAACAGTCCTAGAAAATACCTATTATTACTTCAATTTTGCAGGTGAGGAAACTGAGGCACGGAGATTTTAAAAATTAATATAAGTTACATCTCATTTAAGAATTTACTGATCATTTGCTGATGCAAGACTACTTTGAGGCAAGGGCTGTGATCCACTCATACATCTTATGGGTAAAACTGCTATTGTAGTTCAAGTTCATGTATAGTATCATGTGTACATAATAGAGTACATCTCGTGGTCACTGGTTTTGTCTCTGTATCACAACCATAAGAAAGATTTAGATGAATTCTGCACTCGTTTGCCAGGTTCTCCACCTTCTCTCAGAAATGGAAAATTCCAGGTAGAGACTGGCTATGCATGGTAGTCTTCTTAGTGTCTGAAAACCCTGCATACTTAGATTTTAGGTCTAACTTTTAATTTGTTTCATATTATACTTCATTTAAAACATGTATAGAGGACCCATGGACAAAGACAATGGGGGGAGGATTGAATGTGGGAGGCACAAAGTGGATAGGGCAGGGGAGAGTAATTAGGGAAAAATGGGGACAGCTGTAACTGAACAACAATTAAAAAGAAAATAAAATTTAGTTCATTGATTTCATTTACTCATTGCAAGCAGTTCTAATTAAAAATGGATAAAGGTTTAATTAAAATCAATGGCTTTAATTTTTATTAGAAAACTTCTGTTATCAAAAACACTATATCAACTACTATTATTTTTAGAATCAAATAAAGACTGTATATCCCATAATGACTTAATTATGTGTTTTAGTTTCTATTGTCTTTTGTTTGTGATAGATGCTTGTGAAGTGAGTATAAAGAATTTGGAGTAGGTGGCTCTAAAAATTGCCTGGTGGTTACTCTAGATTCACTACTGTCATGTATTTTTGTCCATTATCTACATTTGAAAGAATGAATGAACACATGGTGCTTTTAAAAACTGCATCTCTTTCTTTTTGACATAAAAACAGAGAGCTTGGCAAATACTCTAAAGCTAAATCTGTATAAATTCTCTTCAACAACCAAACCACCACATTAAAAATTAGATTATTTCTTTGATATCACATTTTGCAGTATATATAAATATATAATTGGAAAAACTTACCTTCATTAATTTTTAGCCTTTTCTTTCTATTGCCCTGTCCATCTCTTTCTTCCTTTGCCTTTCCTTCCTTATTTCTTTGTCTTGCCTATTTTGTCCTTTTCCTCTATTCTCTTACTTTACAAACTTTCTGTTATTTTCTCTTTTTTTTGAAATCTCTACTTCCTCCCAGAAAGAAATATGAAAGCTAGAAGCTCTAATTTCCAATGAACACTAAGAAATGGCACAATTTAGGCCAAGGTTCTAGGAGGCTCAAGCAAATCAAGAGTAGAATGGATTAGAGAACAAGATTTGGTTCCATGCATGCCATATCAAATACCAATCCAGGAGATCATCCTTAAGTGTAGTAGTTTATCTCCAGAACATGACCACATTTAGGTCTCTTGTTCAGGATTCCACAGTTAGAATATATTTTGTTTAATTGCTTCACATACTGAGTTTTACATGTTTTTGCAGGTGTTGTAGGCATGAAGATCAAAGAAATTTGATGCTTCCTGATTTAATAACTAAAAAAGAATCCAAGGAAAGTATTATGAGGTCTAATGATATCTGTCAATTACTTAATTCATAACTGGAAAGATCATTCTCTGAGACAGTAGACTTATCTGTGTGCGGGGGTCATGAGAATTGGTGTTGGAGGAAGGGTGTGTGAAATGTTTATGGAGTAAAGAAACAGAAGGGAAAGCCTGCCTCTGTAGTGAACTCATTTTTACTTTGTTTAACTCTTGATGATAAAGGGCTGATTTTGATTTTCTGTAGGTGGGAGAGGAAAGAGGAGATAAGCTAGTATGGAGGTTTGTATTCCTTTATCATATTCAAGAAGATACAAGGGATAGGAGTAAGAGAACCAGCAGCAGCAACCAACCTCAAGACCGACCAGTTATGATTTCAGAAATATTGTTATCACCGTTTGTCTGGTTGGTTTTTATAGCCTGAAGTTATGAGGCTTTCTCTTCCCAGGGCTGGAACTCTGAACTGTATGGTTTGGTCAGGGGCTGGGATCATTTGCTCCCAAGGTATCCCTCCTGATTTTTATCCACCACGTGAATGTGGGACCACCTGTTCCATCACCACCACTGCCACCTCTCTGCACCACACTGTGTCTTCTCTGCCTCGGCTTTAGCTTTGTCCCTCCTATTTGTCTGGATGAATATGGATTCTTTAAATCCTTGGTTGTTACACTTCCATACAGTTTGATTGTCTGGCAGTTAACTCCATACTAGTTTGAAGTTAGTTGTGAATCTTCTTGTGGTTGTGTGAGGAGGTGAAGTGTGTTTACCTACTCTTCCATCTTTACTGGAAGTCCCCAGTCTGTACTTCTTAATCCCTTCAACTTTTTTACCCAGCTCCGGTCCTCTCCCTCATCTGGCAACCATCAGTCTGTTCTCTTTATCTATGAGTCTGTTTCAATTTTGTTTGTTCATTTATTGTGCTCTTTACATTTCAAATATAAATGAACTCATGGAATTTGTCTTTCTCTGACTGACTTTACTGAGCATAATACTATCCAGGTCCATCCATGGTATCACAAAAGTTAAGATTCCCTTCATTTTTATGACTGTCTAGTATTCCATTTGTGTAAATGTACCTCTGCTTTTTAGTTCACTCATCTATTGATGGGTTTGGGCTGCTGCCAAACCTTGGCTATTATAAATAGTGCTACAATGAACGTAGGGATGCATATATGCTTTCTAATTAGTGTTTTGGGTTTCTTTGGATATATACCAAATGCTGGGTTATAAGGAAGTTGCATTTTGAGGAGCCTCCATACTGTTTTCCATAGTGGCTGCATCAATCTGCATTCCCACCAACAGTGCAAGAAGGAAGTCTTTTCTCCATATCCTTGCTAATACTTGTTTGTTGATTTATCAATGGTAGTCATTCAGACAGGTGTGAATTGATATCTTATTGTGGTTTCAATTTGCATTTCTCTATGATTAGTCACATTGAGCATCTTTTAATATGTCTGCTGACCATCTGTATGTCCTCTTCGGAGAAGTGTCTATTTGGGTCTTCAGTACATTTTTTAATTGGGCTGTTTGTTTTGTTGGTGTTGAGCTGTATGAGTTCTTTATAAATTTTGGATAATATCCCCTTATTAGATATATCATTGATTAATATCTCTCCCCATTCAGTATATTGTCTTTTGTTGTATTGATGGTTTTCTTTGCTGTGCAAAAACTTTTTAGTTTGATGTAGTCCCATTTGTTTATTTTTTCTTTTGTTTCCCTTATCCAAGGAGATATATCAGGAAAAAAAAAAAAGATTACTAAGAGAAATATAAGAGAGTTTACTGCCTCTCTTTTCTTTCAGGAGTTTTACAGATTCAAGTCTTACACTTAGGTATTTAATCCTAAGCTATTAGGTGTTTTGAGTTAATTCCTGTATGTAATGTAAGAAGGTGGTCAAGTTTCATTTATTTGCATGCATCTGTCCAATTTTTCCAACACCCTTTATTGATTAGACTATTTTTTATCCCATTGTTTTCCCTCCTTTGTCAAATATTAATTGACCATATAGATGTGTGTTTATTTTTGTGCTCTCTATTCTGTTCCTTTGATCTATGTGTGTTTTATGCCAGTATCATCCAGTTTTGATTATTATGAACTTCTAGGACAATTTATTATGATTTAGCATTATACTTCTGACTTTGTTTTTTTTTCTCTCGATTATTGTGCATCTTCAGGAGCTTTTGTGGTTCCATAGAAATTTTTGGATTATTTATTCTAATTCTGTGGTAAACACCATTGCTATTTCATAGGAATTGCACTGAATCTATAGATTGCTTTGCATAGTATGGACATATTAACAATACTAATTCTTCCTATCTATAAGCACACTATATGTTTCCATTTATTTGTATCATCTTTGTTTACTTTCTTCAGTACTTATAATTAAAGGAGGTTTTTTAGCTCCTTGGTTAAGTTTATTCCTAGGTATTTTATTTTATTTTTTTTGGTGAAATTGTAAATGGGGTTGTTTTTCTTAGTTTTCTTTTTTGATCATTCATTACTGTTGTATAAAAGTACAACCAATTTCTGAATTTTTATTTTGTATCATGCTATTTTACTGAATTTATTTATCAGATTTTTAGTAATGGAAGTTTTAGTTTGTCCTTTCCAATTGAGATGCCTTTTATGTCTGATTGCTATGGCTAGGAATTCCAATACTATGTTAAATAGTAGTGATAAAAGTGGACATCCTTGCCTTTTTCCTGAACTTAAGGGAAATGTTTTTATATTTTCCCTGTTGAATATGTTCTTTATTCATTAAAATAGTTTGTGCACAGTTGTCCTATAGTTTCCCCCTATAGCTTCTATAGCAACAACCCTTAGGAGTAAAAAAAATATGGTTTGTTTGTTTTCTGGTTCTCAATAACAAAAACTGGCTTTCTTTTGGTTTCAACATTTTTGTCATCTTATTGCTTGATCTTAGTGGTGGCTGTGGGCATAATAAGGAAAATTTTACAGGATATGCTTTGGCTCTTTGAATCCAAGGGGTACTACTGACTTGGAACCATGGCAGCCCTTTCTGAAGGTGTCCAATTAGTAAAGCAGTCTTAGGGTCCTTTGTATTCACCTGTGGCAGGTCAAAATCTTAGTTTTATTGCTAGATAGCTACCCTCAGGCAATCTTGCACCTTCAGGCTGTCCATTGTTGCAGCTCTGATTTGGTCCCATAGATAAATTTCTCAGACCCTATTTCCTTTCTGTTTTTTAAAGGAAGATTATTCCAGATCTTTTCTAGACCAGTTATGTCTCAAAGCTTATGTATGTACTTTCTGGTGTTAAGTTATTCTGAAGCAGGAGCGTTCCTCTAAGGTGTCTTTACCACTTGTTCCATTATAATTATACTCTTAGGTAAAGAAAGAGCATAGATTATTATAAACTTCAGGGGTCAAACTACATTGTAAGCAGAAAATATTGCTCATTGTTTGTATACAGGAACTATTTCCATATGATTAATTTACTGCATGGATGTAACTTTTCAGCCATTAATTATTGGTATGGGGCATAAAATATGTTGCATTTTATACATTATAATGTTATATAAGTTTTCACCCAAAATCTGAAAACCAGACTGTTGAGTTGAAATCATCTTAGAGAACAGATTTCCATGTAATAATTATGAGTGTATGGTCTGGGGAAAGGCACTTGGGGTCAAATCCTGGTTTTACCATTTGCTAGCAGTGGTGCTTTAGGAAAATATCTCTCTTCCTCTACTTTTCATCATGTTTAAAGAACAGAAAGCAATAATACCTATTTCATACAATTGTTAAGAAGTCATTTATTTATTGACAAATGTCCACTTCTTTGTTACCTATGTGTGGCTAAGTTTAAAATTAATTCACATGCAAGAAAATTAAAATTCAGTTTCTTCGTTACACTAATTCATTTCAAGTGCTTTATGGTTGTGTGTGGCTACTGACTATCTTATTTTACAGTGAAGAAATGAACATTTTCTTTCCTTCAGAATTGACTGCATCTTCAAATGTGAAGATATAAACACAGAGCTATCAGAAACATAAAAAAAGCAAGGGAATATGACGCCACCAAAAGACCACAATAAATTTTCAGTAAATGATCCCAAAGAAATGGAGATCTGCAAGTTACCTGCAAAGTAATTCAAAATAATTATTTTAAGGAAGCTTGGTAAGATTCAAGAGAACACAGATAGTCAATTCAGCGAACTCAGAAAAGAACAATGCATGAAAAAAAAGAGAAGTTCAAAAAGAGATAGAAATTGTAAAAATAACCAAACACAAATTCTGGTGCTGAAGAATACAGTTAATGAGATAAAAAATGTAATAAATATCTTCAAGATTAGGCTCAATCAAGCAGAACAAAGAATCTGCAAACTTCAAAATGAATCTCTTGATGTTATCTACTTATAGGAGAAAAGAGAAAGGAGTAGAAAAGACTGAAGAAAGCCTATGTGAATTATTGGATGCCATGGAGCAAAATGGCATTTGAATTATGGAAGTCTCAGATGCAGAAGAGAGAAAGAAAAGGACAAAAAACTCATGTAAACAAATAATGGCTGAATATGTTCTAAATCTGGAGAGAGATATGGTCATGTAAGGATATGAAGCTTGAAGATTCCTAAACAGGCCAAACCAAAGAGATCTTTAGGGAGGCATCTTATAATCAAACTCTTGGAAAAAAAATCAAAGTCAGAATTTTGAAAGCAGCGAGAGAAAAGTGACTCATATGCCAGGGTAGATAGTATTGTTGATCAGTGATTGGGAATCCACAGATGTGGAGGGCTAACTGTATACTATTACATATAAGAGACTTAAGCATCCATGGATTTGCATATCTACAGGGGTGAGGATGGGGTCTTGGACCCAATCCCCTGCAGATACTGAGGGACAACTATACTTTTATCAAATAAAATATACTTTAATTCCAAAGCTATAACAAGAGACAAAGAAGGCCATTATATAATGTTGAAGAGGTCAGTTCATTAATAGGATATAATGACTGTAAATATATATACACCTAATATTGGAGCACCTAAATATATTAAACAATTATTAACATATCTGAAGGCAAAATAGATAGCAATGAAATAATAGCAAGGAACTTCAATACCTCACTTTTAACAATCCAGATAGAGAATTAATAAGGAAATAAATTGATGTGGACCCTGGCCTACGGGGTCCGTGTGTTATGGATGTGACTAACAAATTCACATGGACTGCAAAAGTCCTGTGGAGGAAAAGGGACAGCATGGCCACTGTCTGAGTGAGAGAGGGCCCTGACCCCTGCCTGGACAGGTTTTTATTGCTTTTCTGGGCACATTACATCGAGGATGGTCCTCATTTACTATGCACAGGTTCACTTTAGGTGGTTACCTTTTACAGATAACAAAGGAGAGGAAGTTGCTAAGTACTAAAAAGAAAAAGGATATTTGCAAATGCAAAGGAAAAAGTGGTTGAACTGGTTATATTTCATCCTTGGGAAGTTTAGCACAGATTTTAAGAACTTACTATAAAGATATGCAGTAAACATTTGCTGCCTCAATTCAGCGTGAGGGAGTTTTAGCAAAAAGCAAGCTTCAAAGTGGCCTAGGTACAATGTAGGCCTTATTCCCCACTGGAAAACCAATCTGTGGGTTTGGCTTCCTGTGTGCTGACTCGCGCCTGTTGGTTTTCTGACAGGGCTGGGCTACATTTGCCACACCATGCAAAATGTTTCCCTATAATAAATTACTTGGTTCTTTAGATCAAATGACCTAACAGACATATACAGAACATTCAATCTAACAGCAGCAGAATCGACATTCCCCTCAAGCATACATGGAACATTTTTTAGGATAGATCATATATTAGGTCACAAGATAAGTTGACAAATTTAAAACTATTGAAATAAAATCAAGTATCTTTTGCAACCACCATGGTATGAAACTAAAAATTAATAAGAAGAGGAAAGCTGGAAAGTTCACAAAAATGTGGGAATTAAGCAACACACTTCTGAACCACTGATAGGTCAAAGAAGAAATCAAAAAAGAAATCAGAAACTATTTTCAAAAAAATGAAAATGGAAACATAACCTACCAAAATTCATAGGATTTAGCAAAGCAGTTCTAAGAGGAAAGTTTAGAGTGATAAATGTTTACATTAAGAAAAAAGGAAGATCTCAAATAACCTAATTTTATGCTTCAAGGGACTAGGAAAGGAAGAAAAAACTAAGCCTCAAATAAGCAGAGGGAGAAAATAAAGATTAGAGTGAAATAAATGAAAAGGAGCCTAGAGAGACAATAAAAAATATAAATAAAACTAAGAGTTATTTTTTGAAAAGTATAAACTAAATTGACAAGACTTTAGCTAGATGTACCAAAAAAAAAAAGAGAACTTGAATTAATAAAATTGTAAATTGGAAAGGAGAGATTATAGCTAAGTCCACAGAAATACAAAGGATCATAGGAGTCTACTATGAATAGTTATATGCCAACAAATTAGATAACTGAGAAGACAGGGATACATTCCTTGAAACATACAACCTCCCAAGACTGCATCATGAATAGAAAATTTGAACAGACCAATTACCAGTAAGAAGATTGAGTCAGTCATCAAAAACCTCCCAACAAGTAAAACTTAGAACCAGATGGCTGCATAGGTGAGTTCTACCAAACATTTAAAGGGAATTAACACAAATCCTTTTCAAACTCTTTTAAAAAAAATTGAAGAGGAAGGAACACTTCTAAACTCATTTTATGAGCCTAGCATACCCTAATACTAAAGCCAGACAGTACATGAAAACAAAATTACAGGCCAATATCCCTGATAGATGAAAAAATCTTCAAAATGCAAGCAAACCAAATTCAAGAGCATAGGATCATATATCATGATCAAGTCAACTTGATCCCTCGTATGTAAGGATGATTCAGCATATGTGAATCAATAAACGTGATATACCACATTTACAGAATGGTGGATAAAATCATATGATTATCTCAATAGATACAGAAAACAGATTTGACAAAATTCAGCATCCTTTCATGATTTTAAATTGCAACATATTAGGTATAGAGGAATGTACGTTAACATAATAAAAGTCATATACAACAACATTATAATTAAAGCTTTAAAGTTAAAAGCTTTTCTCTAAGGTCAGGGACAAGACACAGATTCTCACTCTTGCCACTTTTAGAGGACATGGTATTGGAATTCATAGCAATGCAAATAGAAAAGAAAAAGAAATAAAAAGCAAATACTTGGAAAAAGAAGTTAAAGATATTCCGTTTGCAGTTGACATGACCTTATTTATAGAAAGCTCTAAAGACTCCACCAAAAAACTGTTAGAACTAATAGTTGAATTCAATAATGTTACAGGATACAGAATCAAATACAAAAACCAGTTGCATTTCTGTACACTAACCACAAAATATCTGAAAGAGAATGCAAGAAAGCGATCTTATTCATAATAGCATCAAAAAACAATAAAATACTTAGGAGTAAATTTAACCAAAGAGATAAAAGATCTATAAATAGAGAAGTATAAGACACTGATGAATACAATTGAAAAAGACACAAATTATTGGAAAAATATCCTGAATTCTTGGATTGGAAGAATTAATACTGTGAAAATGTCCATAGTATCTAAGGCAATCTAGAAATTCAATGCAATCCCTATCAAATTTTAATAGCATATTTCATAGAAATAGAAAAAGCTATCCTAAAATTTATATGGAACCAAAGCAATCTTGAGAAAGACGGCATCACGTTTCCTGATTTCAAAGTATATTAAAAAGTTATATTAATCAAACTAGTATGGTGCTGGCATGAAAACAGGTGCATAAGCAAGTGAAAAAGAATAGAGATTTGAAAAATAAACCCACACATATATGGAAAAGTAGTGTTTATTAAGAATGTCACAAACACACAATAGAGACAGATATTCTCTTTAATGAAAATTATTGGAAAAACTAAATATCTGTATGCAAATGGTTAAAACTGTATAGGAGACTTTTCTGTGTGGCATGGGCCAATCTACCACTTGGAGATGCACAGGACCCATGCCCACAGATAGGTTCTCCCATGGGAATCAGGCCTGCATTATACCTACACGGCTATGAGGCTTGCTTTTGCTAAAACTTCCTCACCGTGAATTGAGGCAGCAAGTGCTCATTATAACTTCCTAAAGTCTGTGCTAAACCTCCCAAGTATGGAGTGTGACCAGTTTAACCACTTTCCCCCTGATCTGCAATATCCTTTCCTTTGAAGTAATTAGCAGCATTCTTTCCTTTGTTATCTGTAAAAGGTAGTCCCCTGCAGTGATCCTGTGCATAGTAAATGAGGACTACCTTCCGTGCAAGGTACCCAGAAAGAATAAAGGCCTGTCACAGGAAGGACTGAGGTTTTTTCTCCTCTTGAGAAGCTATGCCATCCCTTTTCCTCCACAGGACTCAGTAGTCTGTGTGAATTTCTCCTATCTCATCCACAATATGGTGGACCCCATGAGTTGCGGTCTGCATCAGCTGGCGCCGGAACAGGGAAGAATGCTGCTAATTACTTCAAAGAGAACGATGTTGCAGATCAGGGGGAAAAGTGGTTAAATTGGTCACACTCCATATTTGGGAGGTTTAGCACAGACTTTAGGATGTTACAGTAAGCACTTGCTGCCTCAATTCAGGGTGAGGGAGTTTTAGCAAAAGCGAGCCTCATAGCAGTCTAGGTACAATGCAGGCCTGATTCCCCATGGGAAAACCTATCCGTGGGTATGGGTCCTGTGCATCTCCAAGTGGGAGCTGGGTCCACTCACGCCATGCAGAATGGTCTCCTATAATACTGGACTCCTATCTTACACCACTGATAAAAATTAACTCAAAGGTGATTGAAGACTTAATTGTAAGATCTGAAACTATAAGACTTCAAGAAGAAAACATAGGGAAAAATCTCTGACATTGGTTTTGGCACTGATTTCTTTGATAAGATACCTAATGCACAGGAGACAAAAGTTGAAAAGAAACATCAAACTAAAGAATTCCTTCATAGCAAAGGAAACAATAAATTGAAAAGTTAACCTATAGAATGGAAAATATTTTTAAATCTTATATCTGATAAGAAGTGTTTAACATTCAAAACATGTAAAGAACATACAACAATAGTAAAAAAGCAAATAATCTAATTTAAAATGGGCAAAGGACCTGAATAGACATTTTTCCAAAGAAAATTTACAGATAGATGGCTAATAGGTATATTAAGAGACACTCATCATCGCCAGTTATGAGGGATATACAAATCAAAAACAAAATGAGATGTCACTTTACACCCACCTATAAGGACAACTATTATCAAAGACACAAAAGATAGCAAATGTTTGCAAGGATGTTGAGAAAAGGCAGCTCTTATACATTGTATAAGAGAGGGAAATTGATATAGCCATTATAGAAAACAGCATAGTAGTTTATCAAAAAATTGAAACTAGAACTGCTGTATGGTCCAACAATTATACTTCTGAGTGTGTAACTGAAAAAAATGAAATAAGTATATTGAAGAGATATTTGTATCCCCATGTTCATTGTAGCATTATTCACAATAGCCAAGATATGAAAGCAACTCTATCATTCTTTGATGGATGAATGGATAACGAAAATGTGGTATGTAAATAAATAACAGAATTATATTCAGCCATAAAAAAGGAGGAAATAGAGCAGTGGTTGCCAGGAGGATTGGGGGGAGGGAGGAATGGAGAGATTTAGGACAAAGGGAACCAAACTTTTGGTTTTAAGTTCTGAGGATTTAATACACAGCATGGCGGCTATAGTTAATAATACATCATTGTATACTTGAAAGTTGCTGAGAGTAGATCTGAAATATTCTTACCATGCAAGAAATAGGCACCCAATTGACTTCTTTTTTTTTTTTACCTTTATTAACATTTCTTTTTAGGCCCGGACCGTAAGTTTTTGTTTCTTCAGTTTCTTCTGGGGTATCTCTTTCTTCTGTGCACCCCCCTCCTCTGGTTTTGGAACAGTCTGCTCTCTTTCTGTAAGGATCATCTCAATGTGGCAGGGAGAGCTCATTTACGGGTTAATCCACCTATGACCTCTCCAGTTCTGCAGCAAATCTTGGGAGCTCTGTTCGCCTGGATGTGCTCAATGACCAGAGCATCTACATCTAAACCCTCAGGTTCAGAATTACTATCTGCATGTTCTAGCATGTGCAGCAAAAATTTGGCACTCTTTTGGGCTACTGACTTTGTGTCCAGCCCCACTGCTTGGCCTGAGCACACCTACCACCACTATAACAACAGAATGGCACACACTGCTCTGTAAGGTAACATCCTCAGATACTTGCTTTTCAGATATGCATTCCCTTGGTGGTCTGGGTAGTTTCATGAGTGTTCTTAAAGTGAACACAAAGATTTGAACCTCTTAATTTGCATGATATGGTGGGATTTTCTGGGTCAAGTAAATAGTGAACCATTTGCAGAGGTCCCTTCAGACTGCTTTCGGGAAGAGCAATATCCAGCTGATTTGACCAACATTCTCAGTGGTTTATTTACCTATCATTAGTTGTTAAGAGGTTAAACGATCTTCTTGCTTTAAATGAGTTCTGCTTATATTCAATAAGAGAGTAGGGAAAGTGATGAAATCTAAAGTAATATTTGGATTGTGTCTACTTTTGATGCTAAAGAAATTGGTATATAACTTTTAACTTAGTTATCCAGTGCCGAATTTTTATTTTTATATTGAATAAAATAATAACTATCATCTGCTCCTTTCTCTTTTTTTAAAGAAGATTTTATTTATTTAATTTTAGACGGAGGGAAAGGGAGAGAGAAAGAGAACAGTAATGTGTGGTTGCCTCTTCTGTGCCCCAACCTGGGGACCTGGCCCACAACCCAGGCATGTCCCATGACTGAGAATTGAATTAGTGGCCCTTTGGTTCACATGAATGTGAACCACATTCATGTGAACACAAAGGCCGATGATGAATCCACTGAGCCACACCAGTCAGGGCATGCTTCCTTCTTTTGTTATATGTTTTGTTGTACTTTAAGTCAAACTATAAACAACAAAATAGCAATCAATACATATCTATCAACAATTGAATCTGAATAACAAACTAAGCAAGTATAAAGAACAGAGACAGAGTCATGGATATGGAGAGTGTTTTGATGGTTGCCAGATGGAAGGAGAGTTTGAAAGAGTGGGTGAAGAGGTGAAGGGATTAGAAGTACAAAGAGGTGGTTACAGAATAGCTATGAGGATGTAAGGTATAGTATAGGAAATGGAGTAGCCAAAGAGTTTACGTGAAAAACCCACGGACATAAACAAAGGTGTGGGGATTGCCTGAGGGAAGGGAGTCCTGGATGGAGTGGGGCAAAGGGGGAAAAATCAGGACAACTGTAATATCATAATCAATAAAATATAATTTAAAAGAAAAAAATGAATGCACAACTAAGTTTTGAATTTGGTACAGTTGAATTCTTATGGCAGTTGGCTATTTGTTGGACAATTCAAGTACATTTTTCTGTACCTAGACCTATTAGGTGAGGCATCTCATTAGAGGCATTTTTAAGTGTTTTGTACTTAATGAATCAATGAACACTAATTCCTGGTATGCATTTAACAAATATTGGCTGAATGAGTAAATGAAGCACTTAAATGAATGAAATATTATAACATTTTGTTGAAAATATGGACATTTTCCAAGAAAATTACCAATTCAAAGGACCTCTCAGTTGCCATATGGGTTTGTGGAATTTGCATGGAAATCCAAAAGATAAGGCAGCAGCTGTTGATAGTATAAAACAACCTGGGCCACACTTAGTGTAATGACTATATTCTGCCATGTACAATGGGCACCTACATTTTTGGCCCAAACTTTCAGGAAAAAATCTTTTGTTTTAATTTTTTAAAATTTAAGTATTTATTTATTTATTTATATTTAGATACTTTTTTGTATTATCAAGGAATGTTAGCATTTCTTTTTTAACATATTATGGTAGTACTACCCCATATATAATGTGCATTCTTACTTTTCCCTCAGAAATTTAGGCAAAAAGTATACATTATACATCGCAAAATATGGTAATCCACAGGTGTAGATAAATATTGGAAGTAGACCTGGTGAATATTAATTTCAAACATAATCAGAAGCTTGATGAAGGGTACCAAGTATTGAAGTAAAATGAAATTTCAAAATCTGGCCAGTAGAAAATGTGAGTACAAATTTCATGGAGATATATAACTATGGATTAAAATCAGACTTTCAAAGAAAAGATAAACATGGAAATTAAATTATATAAACAAACAGAGTCTTCAATATTTTTTGAGTGTTTGAATTCCACAGGAAAAGGGGAATCGAGGGTAAGATTGCTCAGTGAAATTTTAAAAAGATTTTAGTTATTTATTTTTAGAGGTGGGGAGGGAGGGAGGAAGGCAGGAAGAGAAGAAGGGAAACAACTATGTGACAGAGAAACATTGGTTGGTTGCCTCTTGTATGTGCCCAACCGAGAACCAAACCTGGAACCCAGGCATATGTCCTGAGCTAACCTGTAACCTTTTGCTTTGCAGGACCACACCCAACCAACTGGGCCACACTGGTCAGGACTCCATATAACTCTTGATCTCCTTTGTCTCTACTGACAGATACATGAATGAAGTATATGGGGGAGAGTTAATGCTAGGAAAAAAAGCATTATTTATTGTAAGTAAATGTTAACAAAAACATTGAGGTTGACTTTTGGATAAGCTCTTACCCATTCTCTCCATGTAGATAATGCTTTCCTTCATTTGATTTGAAATGTTTTAGATGTGGACTATATTTTTCTTTACTTAAGATTAATACTATAACGATTTACTAAAGAATGATTTTTTCTTTTAACTTTATAATTCTTGTATTTTCTCTCTCCTTCCCTCAAAACAGTTTTTATCAGTGAAATCTGATTTAGTGGAGACTTATTGTTACATGAAGGAAATCTCAGAGAATATAATTATATGGGCAATTTTAAGACTCACAAAACAGAAATAAGTACAGTGGGTCTGCACTTACTATTCCCCACTGTATGTCTAGAATTTAGCCCAGTTCTTAACTTGTTACTCCACTGGATGCTCAGTCTCTGGCCATATCCATTCCCCATACCAGATTTGGAATTCACAGTCCCAGTAATGTAATCAGGTTCCAGTCATAGTTCACAACACTGAAGTCCAGACTAAAGGCAACAGGAACTCATTAAATCAAGTACAGTTGTGTCATCATGGTCCCGAAGGTCATCTACACTGACTTAATCCAGTTTAGCTAACTAACCCCTCTTAAGTACCTTCTTCTCAAGCCCTACTGTCTCTTCCATGTCATAAAAGTCCTATTCTTTAGTTCTTACTGTGTTCATCTTGCCTAGAATGTTATTTCACCCTTGATAAATTTACTAGTTCTTGAAAGACCAATTTAAGACATGTTACTTTACTGATCATCAATAGAAGCATGTAATATTTTTCTCTAAAATGGAAGTTTTCTGTATTATGCTATTCAACTAGGTCTTTAATCATGTACTATGCTTATAAACTACTGTATAAGTCCATCTTAAATAGATCTTTTTTGGAAGGTCTTTTCAAATTCCTTACCATTCATGTGACATATTTTAGTAAAAAGACTCAAAGTCAGTTGAATACATATAATACATATGTGTCATTCCCTACCTAACATTTATTCATTGTTCGAAAATAGGTTAAATATAACCTATTTTGGGAAGAATTTCTTAAAGATGTTATTTATTTACTTTTAGAGAGAAGGGGAAGGAGGGAGAAAGAGAGGGAAAGGTAAATCAATCACTTGCCTCTCACATGCATCATCTGGGGACCTGGCCTATCACCCAGGCCTGTGCCCTGACCAGGAATCGAACCAGCGATCTTTCATTTGTGGGACAATACCCAAACCACTGAGCCATACCAGTCAGGGCAGAATTATTTTATCCCTAAGAGAGATTTCCTTAATATAAGCCTCATGGTACTGAATATATTTTCATAGCACATATAATTTTATTTAATTTGTCTATAATCCCTCTTTAATATCATGCTTTTCTTCCTGGACTATGTTATTTGTTCATTAATGTGTTCCCTGTACCAGCCAGGGATACACTGCTTGACACAAAATGGTAACTAATACATTGCTTGTTTAATGGGTGTTTGAAACTCTGAATTCTCCATCTCCAGTAAGATTAAATTACTTGAGGGTTTCCTTAATGTTAGCATAGAGATTTATATATAGAAGATGTAATACAGTTGACCCTTGAATAACAGGGGTTTGAACTTCATGGATTCACTTATACACAGATTAAAGAAAACTACAGCAAATGTATTTTCTCTCTTTCATGATTTTTCTTAATAATATTTTCTTTTTTCTAACTTTATTGTGAGAATATATTTTATATATATGTGTGTGTGTGTATATATATATAATTTACAAAATATGTATTAATAGATTGTTTATGTTATTGGCAAGGCTTGCAGACACCAGTAGGCTATTAGTGGTAAATTCGGTCTTCCAAATCTATAGATTTTCAACTGTGGATTGAAAGTACTATTTTGGATCTGCATTTGGTTGAATATGTTATTGTGAAATCCACAGGTACAAAGGGATTACTGTAGTTAAGTTTTTAGGGAGTCAAAAAAGTTACACAAGGATTTTCTACTGTGTAGGTGGCAGTGCCCCAAACCCTCATATTATTCCAGGGCCAACTGTACGTATTTATTCCCTTGTTCCCATGGGACTCCAGCTAACTAAAGGAAGAAATGTGAGATGGCTAACTACCATTAGAGGAGAATTGGTGGGCAGTGAATGTTTCTAGGCTTTTGGAGGCCTAGTTGTCCTGTTCTGATCCCAGCAGTTTTATCGTGCTCTATCAACTTAGAAAAAGAGTCATCTTTTCTATCTACATATTTACAGACATTTTTTATTGTCTAGGTTTAAGAAAATAAATAAATATGTCCCTTCCCCCTGCTTAGTTCATAATCAAAGGGCTCCAATGATGGCTCCTCTCTGCTCTTGTCACTAATCTCTCAGTCTTCATGTGTTTGGTAGCTCCTGTATCTCTTTTTACATTATTACTCAGTCACTTCCTGGGACTCTGTGCCCCATTTCCAAGTAAAACCAGATATACTCTCGTGCAGAAGCTGCTGCTTTTTCTTTGTTGTTGTTGTTTTTTTTTTTTTCTGCCCAACAGATCTTATAATAGGAGTACAGTACAGGAGGTAGAACTTAAAACTTTATAGTGCTGCCTATGTGGGTTTAATCTTGGAATGTGGAAGGTGACATCCAACCAGGTGTGTGCAAATCCAGAGGAATCTAGACCACTGTTGTTTGCTTCCTTGTCTTCTGCCAGTTGCTCTTTAAAGTGGCCAAAGTGCAGACCTAAAAGCAGATCTGAGTTCTCTTTTCACATCTCAGGCTCACCTGAGGCATGCCAAACAGTTCTGTCCTCAGTGAAAGGAGAACAGTTCTGTCCAATAGTGAAAGGCTTCAGGAATAAGGATGTCCTTGACTGCAGCACCATCCTGCATAAATATTGGAGGGTCATGGACAAAAATTGTCAATGAAGAAGTTTTGATAGTCCTCATTATGAAGATAGTCATCATCTTGGGGTCCTTACCTCCTTATACCCTATATGTTTTTTTTATTCTTGAAGTCAGCATCTCTGTATTTAACCTCTTTTCTCTTGGGTTTCTGGTTTCTTCAACCAGAGGTGTGGACTTCTTCGGGCAGGCACAGCTCTCGCTGGGCCTGCTCTGGTTACTTAGATTCATTAATGCTATAGCTCTTGGCAACTGCAAAATAACATTCCATGTTTAATGGCTCCTTGGGCATTACATATTTCAGTCATTGTTTCAGAATTCTTATTTCTAAAACAGAGTTTCTCTCAACTACTGCAGTTGTTCCTAGAGAAGAACATGGAAATGCCTTTGAAAGCACCTTTGTCCACTAAGATACTCAAAAGAAATCTGAATCAACTGAAGGGGAAGTAAAGGAGGAGCCTGAGAAGGGAATCAGTGCAGGTGTTAGCTAGCCAAACAACATGTGGAAGAGGCCCGTCGTAGGTCAGGTCTTCAAGGGTGGCCCCAGCTCAGGCTGCAGCTCCGATAGGTGAATCCTGTGATAGAATTCACCTATAGGTGAGTGAATGATAGAATCATGGGATTGATAATTACTTTTGTTATTAGCAAATAAAGTAGTGTTCCAAGAAGAGGCAGAAGTGATTTTAAAAAATCCCATAAATAGCACCCTAGAAATTATTGATCTATTTTTGGAATGTGACCTGTTCTTTAACTGAAACTGAATTCTAGTTCCATTGTGTGTGTGAATGTGTGCGTGGGGTGGGTAGGTGTAAGGCTGTGTTCTCAACCTTGGTTTGTGACAACTTTGACAATTTCCAAGCTTGTGACAAAAATCTTATTTTTTTAAAAAAGCCTATAATTTAAAAATACTTGCTATTGAATCCTTACCATGGAACCTTTTAAAGAGTAGACAAAAGTGCAGTTTAGTCAGTCCCACTTAGGCTGTCTTCTCTCCTGAGATTTTGAAAATTACATTTGAAACATAAATAGCAACAGGCCTAACTTTAGTAAATTTTAAGGAATACTGAGGTGGAAAATGACACTGATTGTGAAGTCAATTCTAAATCTTGAAAACATGGAAGAACTATGTCAAATATGGATAGAAATTATGAAATGTTTTCCAGTGGTTATTCTGACATTAAATTAAACATTATCTGATATCATTGAAAGATATACCAACGCTAATATGAACTTCCTTTTTAGCATAGCACTTTGTTTCTGTTTGCTTCAGTTTTCCCATTTCGAAGCAAGCAGGGTTACTGCTGTACACAACCATGTGTTTCCTGATATTAAATCAACTCTAAATTGAAACATGTTTTGAGGATCAGGACTTTAATAAAAATGGTGAATGAGTGCCCTTTGCCCCAGTTAAAGTCTTTGACATACTTTGTCCTTGTCCTTGGAAAAAGCTCATTTACAATTATTTTTGAAATAGTTACAAGGCCTTTAACATTTTTTGATTCAGTTTTAATTTTAGAAATGATTTCTCATTTTTCAGTCAGAACTTCTGACTGAAGCAGTACCTATTGAAAAATCAAAAAACGAAGCGTTAGTATTCACTGTTAGTTTAATTCAACAAACAAATGAAAAAGTATCTGAGCATTATGGGGGGTAGAATGATAAACAGATGGGACCTGACTTCAGGGAACTTGAAGCTTTATTTGGAGTGGAGTAGAGCGCATATATAGAGTAATCAATGCAGATGTAACTAATGATCAAAAAGAAACTTCTGAATGCTAGGAGGCCTAGCATCTATAACTTTAAATCGTGACTCCTTTGGAAAAATATGATCCTTTTTATAAGTTAAGTAGTCACTATTTGATGCAACTGGTAGTTAAATGAGGATTTTTGGATGTGGCACTTGAGTAGGAATAGGATACTTTCCAGAGTGCCTTCACAATGTGGTAGCATGTTCAGAATAAGCATTCTGGTCAGCTAATTAGGAAACTGTATGTTTGTTAGTAGATTTGAAGAGTGGTCTCCAAATTAACTGATTATTCTGAAATTCCTTTGGAAGCCTGAGATGATATGGTGAGGGTCAATAGTGCCTTTGAGCCAACTTGGGGATTTGGGGGGACGTGTAACAAAAACAGTACCAGAGATCTGATTTGGTTTTTCCACCCTTCTAGCACTAGCTGGCACCATCCTCCTCTTTCTGGGAAGGTCATTTGTAGTCTCTCATTAGACAACAATCCATTTTTATTGATTTTAAAATTGTTGTTGTATTAAGTATAATACCAAATTATTCCCTTAAATACCTCTGAATCTTAACTTAGTCTTATACAAAATAATTTTTTCAACAACGTATAGTGATTTAAATTTAATTTCTTCATTAGAGTAACAGGGAAGTGGCCCTTCTGTGAGCAAATTATATATTGGAGCTCATACTGTAAGATATTATACTCACGTTTCAAAGGTCTATGAAAAGTCCTCAGATTCATGGAAAGCCTAAATAAAAGACTTCTAAATCAATAATGCTACTCTCAACTGTAAAGAGATCAGAAGGAAGCTGATTATTATGGGTAGTGTCACTCAGAATCTTCTTGACCTGTTATACAGGCAAGAATATAATTATAGAAAATATGCTAATTTTCAGACACCTACCGTGGAGAAGACATTGGTAAAATGTGATAAATCTTTCCAATGAATGATGCTCTGTAGGCATATGAGCCATGACGAAACCACATTATATGTATATTTTGCTTTGATAGTTTCTGTGCCGTGCTTCAATTAATGATGTGTAACGTGTTTCTGATTTGTTGATGGGTTAAATATATAAAAAAGAAAAGTTTTCCTTTTGGGAACAAATTGTAAAATTTGCCTTGAGACAAAAATCGGCAAACAGAATGTGGTCCACTGCTCTTTGCCAATTAGGTAATTATGAAAGAAATATATCATAGTAGTAAAATCATAGAAACCATACGAAAGGTTCTATTCTTGTTATTTTCAAATACCTGTTTCAAGTTTAAATGAGCATTTAGCTTGTTCTTTCAAGTGAAGCAATAATGTGTGTTTTAATCCAAAAGCTTTGACCACTGTACGCCATTCACTTATGGATCGTTAAAGAGACTTTCTGTGGCTTAGAACAAGGAACATTTTTTTTTTAAGGTTTATGCTGCCATCTGTACTTTGGGCTTTGACTCTTTGCAGAGTTTATGAAATACTATCTAAGAAAAACAAAGCTGCACAAGTTAGTTACTTCATTTCATTTGCTTCCTTTTTAACAGTTAATTTTTTATTGTTTATTTTTATTTTTAGAGAAAGGAGGGAGAATGAGAGGGGAACATCAATGTGTGATTGCCTCTGGCACACCCCCAACTGGGGTCCTGGCCTGCAACCCAAGCATGTGCCCTGACCAGGAAGCGAACTGGCAACCCTTTGTTTGGTTCACAGGCTGGCGCTCAATCCACTGAGCCACACCAGCCAGGGCTGTGTTTTTTCCATTACCATTTATCCCCCTGATACCCTCTTCCACCTCTGCCCTCCACCCCACAATCACCACACTGTTGTCTGTGTCCATGAGTCCTTTTTCTTCTTTGCTTGATCCCTCCACCTCCAACTTCCCCCCTCCCCACCAGCTATCAACCTGCTCTCTGTCTATGAGTCTGTGCCTATTTTGCTTGTTATGATTTTATTCATATGTGGAATGTAATGAACAAACTGAACTAACAAGCAAAACAGACACACACTCATACATTTTCTCCTTTCTTTTCCTGTTAAAATATCCACAAAGATGCCTTGATAAAAGTGTTTTTCTTCACAGTAAAATAGGACACAATGATTTACAAAACCATATGAGCTGAGATAACTCTAAAAATGGGTTTATAAAAATACTGTATAATGTAGCAGATCCCGAAGAATGAAACTTCTTCTCACATGGGAAAAAAATAACTGCTTTATTTTAAAATAGTATTGTTACTAAGGAATTCTTGTCTGCTTATGTTTTTAAAATGCTTGTTGTATGTTTTCTTTAAATATTTTGGCATAGTCACTGAATCAGAAAGTATTTACAGGCTCATAAAAAATGAGTTCATAAGAGATTCTTAAATTATAAAATAATTAAGTTAGAAATATAAAAGTAAATTCTACTTCTAATAATATTGAATTGATATTATTGCATTATATCATATGCAATAAAACAAGGAATTTGAAGAAGGGCAGTGGGAAGAGAAACAGATTTTAAAGATCTATTCAGAATACCTTGCTGTTTGGTTAGAAAACAGTTGAGTATCTGATTGTTTAGAGACTAAAAATGCCTTTGAAAGCATATTTGTGTGATGTGTTTGATTATTTCTAAAACTATTTGCAAACTAGCTTTCTCCTATTTAAAAAATCCAGTGAGTAGATAAATTCTAAATCTACTTTTTCAAGAGAGTTAGTTAATTTGGGGGCTCAACTACTTTAAAACTCAGTCCTTGAAATCAACACAGAAAGTCTTAGGTGTAGTCCTTCTAAGTCTGCTACTTCCTGGAAATTCTTGCTGCAGGTTTGATAATGACATCAAGTGTTCTGTGGGCCTGGAATCCCTGCTATACCTGGATGCTATTTTCATCAGCCTCTCCAGTTATGTAAATGATTATTTTCATTCCCCCTTCCCTGATTTCTCCCTCTCCCTCTATTTCTCCCTTTCCCTACATAAAGCTCTTTTACTGAGAGTGAGGCTAACACAACACTACTCCAAACAGATAATTTTACACTGATAGCTGACTTACTTTTCTCTCTGGTTCCCACAGCTTTTGGTGTACCTTAGTTCAGCTTCATGCATCAAATCGCCAGGTGCATTGTGTGTCAGCAGGTCCAGAATGTTTGTCTTATTTCTTATTTGCTTTATTAACCTTATATTGCTGCATAACAAATTACTGCAAAGTTAACATCTTTAAACAACAAACATTTATTATCTCTAGTTTCTGTAGGCTTAGCCTATCTGGTTCCTCTACTTACGGTCTCACTATGTTTCAAGATGTCAGTGAGGGCTGTGGTCTCAACAGGAGCCTGGGTTTTTTCTCTAAGCTCATTCGAGACATGAGCAGAATTCACTTCTTTGTGGCTGTAGGACTATGGTCCCTAGTTTTTATTTGTATGTGTGTTTGTTTGCTGGCTGTCAGTCAGAGGTCACTGTAAGCTCTTACGGGAGCTGTCTTAGGTCCTAGTCATGAAGCTCTCTCACAACATAAAGGCTTACTTCTTCAAAGCCAGTAGGAGAAACACTTTTCTTCAGACCTCAGTCCCTTTTGCATAACTTCATCCAGTTAACTTAGACCCATCCAGGATAATCTCTCTTAGGACCCACTGAATTATTTGGGGGTTATATCTGCAAAATTCCTCCATCTCTTTCATGTAATGTTACTTAATCACAGAAGTAAAATCCATCATCTTCACATACCTCCTCATACTTAAGGGGCAGTATTGTAAAAAGTGGGCAAAAGCGTACGGGTATCTTGTGGGCTGTCTTAAAATTCATCCTGCTGTATACTCATATGCCATCTCTTTTCAGGATGGGGTTCTATGTTCAGCGTAGGTTCAGGATCAAAATGCTGAGTGGAGGATGTATCAGTGAGTGCTGTGACTAAAGGCCTTAGGGATCCATCGTTACAAAAACCTTTGTTGCCATCTGCATTCATTACCCAGTATTCCTTACCATACAGTTACTGAATACTTCAGGCTTTTAAAAATGTTACTTTTAGCAATCAAATATATATTAATCAGCTTCTTTGATTACTATTACAACCTGAAAATATTATGAAGGTATTTATAAAAGAAGTGCATTTGTTTAGAGATAACTTCCAACAGATACTGTTGGAATTCAGTGTGCCTTATCGCGCACGGCAGACGGAGAATCTGATCTTCAAAAGCAGTGCGCTTTAGTTCTTGGTTGTCCTATCCAGGTCTTAGCCAAACATATAGATATGCTCGGCGAATCTGCAAATGCAGCTGAGTTAATAGCATTAGTAAATGCATTACAGTTACGGAATTGAGATCCAAAAAGATTCTAACAGAATAAAAACAATCAGCTGAAGTCAAGATCAATTTTGATAGGGATAAATAGAAAGCCCTGTATTGCTGTTTTCCGTAAATGAAAAACATTATCTCAGGTACAGGTTGGTGAATAGATGGCTTTGCATCTTAATGAGTGTAAAAAAGATAGAAATTTTGGTTAGTGGTGACTTCAGTGTGAGCCAATAGTATGCAGCTGCCAGAAAAAAACAAAACAAAACACAATGGGATATTTAGAAAAAAGGGGGAGTAACAATTCTGCTCTATCTTCTAATCAGCAGAGTAAGTAAATTGCATCTGCTATTTTTTTTCTTTTCTAACTTAACCAAAATAATTTCTCAAGGTTTGAAAACATTTTTGATACCTATTTATTTATGTATTCTCATTTTATCTATTCTACTTATTAAATATAAGCCACTTTGTAGTCATACCAATGGTATCAACATTTATTTTGAGTGGCCCTTAATATTTGGCTACAGTTTACAAATTAGATAGCTTAATTTTCATATGGGTATACCTACTTATACAAGCAAACTTGTTTTGCAAGTTTTTGTCCTTGAATCAAGCTTTGCCTCTAATCCAAGAGTGTTGAGGAAAATGAAAAGGGGAAAAATCCTCCTCTCTGTCACTCATCCTTCTCCTCTTATATGTCTCCCGATTCTTTGGGATGTGATTGTCTTTCTTCTACAAAATAAAAGTAAAACGTGGTTTTACCTGTTGATTTTAAGGCTAAGTATATACTTAAGAAATAAAAATAATCTAGTTTCTAGGAAATTAATTCTATGAGACACTTAACTACCAGAGAATATCACTTAATACTCAGAGCCAAATAGAGAGGCCTTAGACATTTAAGATAACATACTTCAGGCAGATTCTTAAACTAATTATAAGAAGCTGCTCATTCAGGGTGCTAGATTGCCCTATAGAAAGCATGCATGCCTGCATTTATTAATTCATTTATTTATGCATTCAGCATATACTTCATATAGGCACCATTATGATTCCAATAATCTTATTTTTTTAGCTTAAAAATAAAAATGCTCAATATCCATAGAACCAGAGGCATCTTTTAGTCTTTGTTCTTGGCTGCTAGACTGGCTGACTTTCTCCCTCCATGTATATACTATATTATCAGGGTAATAATAATAGTAATAATAGTAATAATAATAGTAATAAAAGACATTTAAATATAATTCAATTTCTAAAATAAATGTTTAAAGCCTCCTGTGGGTTTCTCCCAAAATGCATCTTTCTGCTACTACCTACTAATAAAGTCTCTTTTAAGAGGGATTTAAAAAAATCTTTAAAATATCTTGTCTTTGCTGTTCTTCATAGTTTTACTATATGTATACATATGTAGAGATATGTATATATCTCTAAACAATAATGTTGTTTATTTTAATTTTTGAAATATTTTATAAATGCAATTTATACTTGTTCTTAATGTAGTTTTTGATATTTATCTTTATGGATGTGTAAAGATATATTTCATTATTGCATACTATTCTACTGTATTAATATACCACAATTTATCACTAAATTTATCACAATTTATCACCACAGTTTATCACTGTGGTCACTAAACATTTATGTTGTTTTCAGTTTTTTCTTTGCTATCAGAAACAATGCTTCATAAACATTCTTGGACATACCTTTTGGTGCATGTGTGCAAGGATTCCTCTAAGGAGTGGAATTGCCGAGGTACAGGCTGTGCACACAGTCCACTTCATCATGTGGTGCCAGACTGCTTTCTGAAGTGGCTGTAACAGTTCGTGTTCCTGCCAGCATCTGGTGCGAGTCCCAGGGCTTCCACACCTGCAGCCCTTGGTGCTGCCTAATTCTCGGACTCTAGTTCGTGAGGAGCATGTGAACTGCCATCTCATTGTGATTTTAATTTTTATTTTCCTGCCTATTAGTAAGATAAACTTTTTATTCTTATGTTTATTGATCATTCATGTTTCTAGTAAGTGGTAAAATGCCTATTTCCTTTCCTTTTCTTTTCTGTTTTTCTTTTAGGTTACTTGACTTATTGATTTGTAGAATTTGAATATATGTTGTATATATTAATCTTTTGGCAGCTTAAGGTGATTAAATATCTTACCTCTGTGGCTAGTCTTTTTAAAATCTCTTTATAGAGTCTTTGTGGAATTAAAGTTAATTTTAATTTATTAGAATTAAAAACTTTTTCTTTATGATTTGTGCTTTTTATATCTTCTTTAACAAATTATTTCTAACCCCAAGATCGCAGGAATAGTTTTCTATAATTCTTCTATGAGTTTTAAAGTTTCCCATTTAAGTTCTTTATCTATTTGGGATTGAATTTTGTTATGGTAGATGGCAGGAATTCATTCTGATTTTTCTTTTGATATAAATCAAGGGTCAGCAAACTATCTATAAAAGACAAGATAATAAAAGTTTTAGGCTTTTCAGGTCACATGGTCCCTGTTGTTAGACTCAGCTCTGCCACTGTAGCACAAAAGCAGCCAATGACAAAATGTTACTGAACCCAGGTGGAGTTCAGCTGCCCACCACCACCCATACACAAATTGTGGAAGCAGAGGTTGGTGAAAAAGAGGTTTTTATACAAATGCTCAGTGATCTGGGAGGATGGGGACTCCACATCTCCAGGGTCATCAGGCTCATCTCCTCCAGAACACACAGGCAAAACCCAGCTGACCCCAGGAAACCAACACCAAAACCAGAGACAGTGCCCAGAAATCCCACTCCATCTTTAACTGTCCTTTGGAGATGGCGGTGGCTAAGTGGGCCACTCTCTGGCCCTGGTTTGCCTCCTGGAGGTTGAAGTGTATTGGTGGTGCCACCATTGGCCACGTGGCTTCCCCAAGGTCCCACAAACCCAGTGGCCAGTACTTCCTGAGGTGGACAAAGAGGCACTCTCCCTTTCCCTGGGTTTATGCAAGTTACCTGTGTGGGCTGGGCCAGGTGCTCAAACTTCGTGTGCTCTGGAAGGGTCCCACTCCCCAACCAATCCCCTCCTTTCCCCAAGCTACCTATACAAGTTTTTCCAGTACAGCACCTCTCCAGCCACTGTTTTGACCCCGATGGTACATGTGCCTGCCTTCCCCTTGTCAGGAACTGGCAGGGGGATTGGTGGGTTTTTCTCCGATGCAGTTTTTGCCATTCTTGCATGTGCTCAGCATAATGCTCTCTCCTCTATCTTACCTGAGGGGCCAGGGAATCTGCAGCCATGCTACCAGTTTCAATTAGGTAAATGAGTGGGCATGGTTGTGTTTCAATAAAAATTTATTTATAGAAATAGGAGGCTTGCTGGACTTGGCCTGTGGATTGTAGTTTGCCAAGCCTAATGTAGATAACTAATGGTCTCAGACAATATTTTCTTTTTTTTCTTACTGAAGTCCAGTGTCTGCTCTGTTATATAATGTTTCTGTATGTGTCTGAGTTTGTTTCTGGGCTCTGGTTTTTTGTTTTTGTTTTTTCATTGTTTCAGTGGTATCCCTATTCTAGCATCCCACTTCCTAATTACTGTACAGCTTTATTATTAGATTTGATAGCTGGCAGGGCAAAGATCCTTCCTGGTTTCTTCTTTTAGATGTGTCTTTAGCCTTTGTTGGTTATCCCTCTTCTACATAAATCTTAAAAATCAGCTTGTCAAGTTCCACAGAAACTCCATTTAGATTTTGATTGAATTGTATTACATCCATTTGGGGAGAGCTAAGATTAGAATATTGTATTCCTATTTTGAGCACATTATGTCTCTCCTTTTATTTGGGCCATCTTTAACATCTGAAACTAAAGTTTAACATCTGAAATTAAAGTTTATTTTCTAAGGTGTTACACATCGCTTTTTAGATTTATTCCTAGCTACCTTACTTTCACATTACTATGCCACATGGTATCTTTCTAAAAATTGCATTTTCTACCTCTTCATTGTTTTTGTGTAAAATTTCAATCATAACTTATATGCTGTTGTTATATGTATTTACCTGACTAAACTCTTTATAATTCTAATACTTTTCTTTAAGGTTTATCCTGTTGTCTATGTACAATGGCAATTTTGTTTCTTCTTTTACATTCCTCATATTTTTTATTTATCTTATTTTATTGAATACAAACTGCATACAGTGTTGAATAGAAGAATAAGAGTAGGAATCCTTGTGTTTTCCCTGCTTTTTAAAGAATGACTTAACTATTCTTTATATCACTACTATGTGTGGTATTTGTAGTAGATTTTGCTTGTGTGTAAGATACAGTTTATTAGGTTAAGGAATTTGTTTTGTTTTTCATTTTTCACCTGATACAATTTTTAATTTGATCCTTTATTGTTTTCCTTATGACTCTCTTAAAGTCATTTATTTTCTCATGTATTATGAGGCCGTATTTTTCAGAATATCATCCACAAAAATATTTTTTAAAGATTTTATTTATTTATTTTTAGAGGGGAAGAGAGGGAGAAAGAGAGGGAGAGAAGCATCAATGTGTGGTTGCCTCTTGTGCTCCCCCTACTGGAGATGTGACCCACAACCCGGGTATGTGCCCTGACTGGGAATCAAACCATCCACCCCTTGCTTCACAGTCTGGCACTTAATCCACTGAGTCACACCAGCCAAAGCTCATCCACAAAAATCTGTTTGGCATGGATTAAAGTGTCTTTTTTCCAGAGAAGAATTGTGTTTGCTTTTGCTAGTGTTGTCACTACCATGTCCTTAAGGACCCCTTTAATTTTGGCCCAAGACTTTTTAGGCCACACAGTTAATACGAATTCCTCCAAGGGAGGAATTTTTCTTTTTTTCCAAAGAATCCAGAGTTGAGGCTAAGCATGGACAAAGCCAAAGGGGGATGGGATCGGGGGTGGGAGCTGCGGATGACTGGGGTGGGGAGAAATGGTGGGAGATACATGGAGACAACTGTACTTGAACAGCAATTAAAAAAGAGGGAGATTTGTATTATTCTTTTGGTGGGACAGTTTTTTCAGTTTCTGCCCCTCCTCCCCAATCTTTCATGTTCTGAGGATGTCATCCTTCAAAGCCCTCAATTTTAAGGAAACATGTCTAATCTGAATTTCTCATTTAAAATAGCTTTTAACTTGGTCTTCTGTTCTTCATATGTAGTTGATTAAAACTCTGGTCTAAGTAAACAAGAATTGCTATATACTGCAAAGAAACTCCCAATTGCCGTAACTACTTATTGTTGAACATTTCTAATATTTTTATTCTGGCCTCTGAAGAGTTCTTTTAGTTTCTTTTCAGCTGGGCAACACATTAGAAACAATTTTTTAAAAATATTGTATCTAGCATTTTAATTGTGCTATATCAGAGGGGATTCTGTGACCATCTACCTTGCTATTGCTCAAACCAGTATATCCCTTGTGAGTTTACCCACAATGACAGTCTCTCGTCCTGAGCTATATCCTACCTGACCATGGGTAACCTTTTTATTTTTTTAATCCTCACATGAAGATATTTTTAAAAGTTATTGATTTGAGACAGAGAAAGAGAGAGAGAGAGAGAGAGATTGCCGTGAGAGAGAATCATTGATCAGTTGCCTGCTATGCTCCCTGACCAGGGATTGAACTCACAACCTTCTGGTGCACAGGATGACACCCCAACCAACTGAACAACCCAGCAAGAGCAATCGGTAACCTTTAAATCAATAGCTCTCAAACTGACTTTGCTGTACATTAAAACCACCTGGGAAGTTTAAAAAAAAACCCAGATGTTCAGGCCACACTCCATATAAACTAGATTAGAATACCTGAGGCATCAGTAATTTTCAAAGATCCCACAGGATTCCACTGTGTAGTCAAGGTTAATAACAAAATCTAGCTGCCCATTTTGATTTGTATCTATTTCTGTTCATATGCCTTTCACCTTTCATTTTCCTCAGCTAAATAGTTTACTTCAGAAACCAGGTGACCACATTCACATAAAACACCAAGTTTCCAATTCTCCTGTCTCTCTCCTTTAACCCAATATGCTTTTTGTGCAGTTAAATTTACTCTACCTGTGGTCAACTGGATGGGAAAATGCTCAGCTTATTTTATTTTTTAAATAACATTCTATTTGTTTCTTTTTTTACATCTTTCACAGTATGCTGGTGCAATCTGGTTTTCCTCTGCTGAGAAATTTTTGCTGCAAAGTCTGTTAATTTCCTAATTAATTCTGATAGACTAGTTTCATATTCTCAGAAAATCAGTGTGTGATATGCTTGGATTATCAATAGCTTAGCACGAAAAATGATGTAATGGAAATGGAATAAATAAGAGTCAATTAACATGGCAGAGTCAGTTATCTTTTTGAATAATACAGATTTATTCAGAAAAATCACTCTATTTGTGAAATTACTATTATGACTGCCATTGATAACTTTTTTCCCCTTTGGAGCTGGCAGACAAGGGGAGGGTAAATGACAAGAGCAGCTGGGCCAGATACAACAAGACAGAGAGGTGGCTTGTCACCATATTTTGTTCTAGGTCAGAGTTTATTAATTGACCATAACATGTTATTAAAATTCTTTGTTTTATGGCTCTTTAGTGTAATGCTTTAATGGAATGTGACACAATTATACATTTATAATTATTTCTTTTGGGGTAGTAATAATGACATTTACCACAAGTAAAACAAATTGTTCACTTTCTGGAGCTTCTCATATATCTTTTAGGGCTTGGGACCAAGTCGATTAAATAGAGATGTAGCTACAATATTAGCAAATGACTAGTTCAACACATTAATTTTAATGTCTATAAGATAAAAGATGTCTCCCCAAGTGAACAGATGGCATAACCAGGAATGGCAGACTTCTCATGATTTAACAGTGAGGTCTGAAGTCTGGAAAGCTTTAGAGAAAAATCACATTCTTTGGGTGTGCACTTGGGCAAGTTTGTCTTTACAAGTCTGCTATTGCTTTCCATAATAATGGATAATTATCATTATTTTCCTCAGGGGAACATTGTGTGGAATAACTGATTAGTGATTTTAATGCACTTCGGAAGACATTCTGAGTAACTTTTCAGTATTTTACATTTGCATATCAGGAGAAAAGCAGTATGGATAAATAAAAAGATTTTTTCTAGATTTTGTGAAATAATTTTATAACATTTTGTTAGGTTAAATTTCTATTCAATGATGGTATTATAATTTTATTTCATGTTTAAAGATGCTGCTTCATACTATTTTTGAAAAATTCTGCTCCTATAAGTGGCTATAAACTCCAATACATGGCACAATAAATTTTATATAAATGTCGTCTATTGGCAAATGCCATCTTTTGGTATTTGGAGAGCTGAATTTTTACCTTATTGGATATATTGCACATTTCAAGAAAGCCATTCCTAATTTTCACATATCAGAGGTTTTTAACTAGGACTCTTATTTCCTAAACCAATTACATAGTAACTAGTTTCCAAAGATCCTTCCCTCCCTGGTATTTATGCCCTTGTCTTTCCCACATTGAATCTGGGCTGGATTTTGTTGCCAGATTGATGCTGCACATATTCCACAACAGGTAATGAGAAGCCCTTCAGTTTCCACCCTGATTCTTGGAATGCTCTGGAGGAAGCCAGCTTCCATGGAAGCAGTTCAACTAACCTGAGACTTCCATGCTGCAGGGATGTTCAAGAGAGGCATTTGAAGGGGTCATATTGAAAAAGGAGAGGAGAGGGAAGAGGGGGGAGGAAGAGAGAGAGAGGGGAGGGGAGAGGAGATTGGTTTGGTTTGACCAGTCCACACTGTAGCAGCCATCCAAACTGAAATGCTAGGTGTGTGAGTGTGGAAATATCTTGGGTGTCCAGACCACCCAAGCCCTTATGAATCCAGGCCCAGCTGTAATATGGTTGCAGCTGCCTATATGAACTCAAGCAAGAGCTTTCTAGCTGACTCTAATCCACACACAGAAGTGTATGTGAGAAGCAAATATTGTTTTGGGTCCCTGCACTTTAGGTGGTTTATTACACAGAACAGAATACCCAAACAAGGGGCAATGACAGCTCTGACACTGATTGCTATCCTGGCATCATAGTGTTTCTTCATTTTGATAACCTTTGCTGATAGTATCAAGCAGATCCTTCGTATGTCAAAATGATATTCTTGAAATTCTTCACAATGGTATCTGAAAGAGTACCTTTTCCAATCTCCAGTGCTATCTATGGGGTTTGTGCTTGCTTGAAAGTAGAATTGACACTATGTGCTGTGGTTCGGCCACAGCTGGGTCAAGGGTCTCCTGAAGGTGGGTAAGGCATCGGCGATGGGTGACAGACGACAACACGACTCAGAGGACAGTGAAGCTCTGTTCCGTTTATTGCAAGTACAAACAGATTTTTATATTTTTATTTTTGGCAGTGATTAACATTTGCAATTAGGTGAAGCAGGAAGTTTTTTACCCAAACATCTAGTCATGCTAATCTAGTAACCTATTAAATGCAAACAATTAGAAATAGCTGTATGTACAGAATTTGAATGTCTTATTGTTTATTAAAGTTCTTAGAATTTGTCATGGGGCAAAAGGATACGCTCAATTGAGTAGAGGTCTCTGGTAATTGTTTCTACATGTTCAGTTTATAATAGCTAACCAGCTTCTCTTCTTATTTCTTTGCCTGTCTAATTCTAATTGATATATATTCCTATTCAAGGTAAAGGAGGGGCTGTTACTTCAACAACTTTTAGACATTCAGGGGCTATTTCATTAGAGGGGATTTTATTCTCTGATCAAGAAATTATTTTATATAACTTCATTGGAATTATTCAAATCAATAAACCTAAAATATAATTATCTAACAATCCCACCACCTTTTGATCACCAAAACAAACACATAAGGAGAGATAGAGAGGAAATCTAGCCATAATAAACCTTTTGACTTAAAAGATGATAGACAGTTTTATTAAATTTTATAAGATATAGGCCCTTCTTGACTTTCTCATATCTTACTCTATTTCTATTTGGTTAATTCAGAAAGTTCCTTTTTGAAGTTGCTGCATGATAGGGAGAAATGTGGGCAAAATCCTTTGACAAGCTGGCAGAGTAGTGACCTGTTTTACTCCTTAGTAAAAAAACACCAGGGAGCTCTGCTTTGAGCTAACCTTTCCATGAAATTTAGACTATTATAAGGCACTTGAACTCCAACCTTATTGACCATTCTAATGCCATGTTCATTATATGCCTCTGTATAAGGCAATGGGGGATCTGGAACCCTCTGGAGACTATTAGCTCCTCTTTGGCGATACCATAATTTATTATTAATCCTATATGCTACCCAGGGGTATCCCTGGGTGGTGGGTAGGGGTCTATATAGTTTTTTCTTGTTTTCTTGGAAGACCCTTTGTATCTGTGGGTAAGGAACAGGCATGGGAAAGTCTACCAACAATTCAGCTTGTTATGACTGATTCGTGGATTCTTTCATGGGAACAATCGAGGATAATTTCTTACTCAGGTTTATAAACACCTTGTTTACATGATTTGGGCATGATTCAATATTCTGGGGAGAACTAGTTGTCCCTTCAGAATTTCCCTCAAAATCAATCATTGACTGGCTTCGAGCCTCTCTTTCCTCATGGCCTATTCTTATGTGAAATCAGAACACAAAGCAAGACCATGAATAATATCAACAAGGAGTTATTAAGAGCAATCCCAGGAAAATTACCGCCCCCCTTTTGTATGCCACGTTCTCTTCCAGGAAGATGGATTCCTTGAATTCCTTCTTTCCACGTCCTGGACCTTGTCAGACAACATGGTTGGAAGAGGATGTGGCAACTATGACTCATTTTTAATATTTCCAAAAGCCTACCCAAAATGGTACATTTACCCAAGGTAAGGTTGCATAGTTAGGACAACACATGTCTTTGTTTTTGGTTGGGTATGTACCAACCTCTCAGTATATCATATTGAAATGAATTATACTTAAATGAAATGCTGTTTTTTATTTGTTTTTGTAGATAAAATATCCTAAAATAATGAGATTCTTATAAAGAGAATAAAAATGCCTTTCTTAGTGTGTATTAGACTCTACAAATGTTTCCCAATATCTAGTTCTTTTCTTCTAAGCCCACAAAAAACTGTACCTTCCAAGTTCTTTACATTTGGGTTGGGCGATGTGGCTGATTCTGGACAATGAAAAATGAGCTGTGAACAGAAATGGCTGGGCTTTCTTTTAGAATGCCCAATATTCCATGCTCCCTCATATCTTGGGACACTCGTATGCCCAGTTAACTCTGCTTGGGTCTCTCTCCCATTTTCACCTAGTCAGTTTATTCTCTCCTTCAGTAATGTGCTCAATCAGCACTTCCTTAGAGAAGCTTCTAACTCAAACTAAGTTTGGTTTCCCTGTAACCTGCTTTCATGGCAAATATTACTTCATAGTTTTATAATAATTTTATTATATATTTATTTATGTGATGATATTGCTTGTGTCTGTTTCTTCTATTAAACTCCAAATTACATGGGTCTGTTTTACCCCTAATTTTATCCTTAACTCTTAGCATAACGCTTAGCATATCAAACATTGAATGAATGGGAAAAATTGACACTATAGGAAGCCATCTTATTTACATAAGGCTGCTCAATTTTCAGAGTTGTCTGTTTTAAGTTGTGTTTCTTGAAGTGGTGATGGACATACTGTTCCATCTGTCTTGATCACACACTTTGTGATTTGGCAGATGAAGCTAAGGTTTTATAATGTGGCTATAAGAAACTAAGGACTTTTGAATGCTGCCTATACAAACTGCTATTCCAGAATATGTAAGTTAGAGGCATGATATTGCATTATTATAAGTTTATTTGTGATAAAAAATGCCCAGTAGTGCTCTTGATTGGTTTTTGGCAATAACATATGCCTTTCATGACTTCAAATACTTCTTTCCAGCTCCTTCCTGCCTGCAAGGTTTCTTTTGAGAAATCAGCTGATAGTCTAAGGGGAACTCCTTTGTAGGTAACTCTCTCTTCTTACTGCTTTTAAGATTGTCTCCTTATCTTGAATCTTGGGTAACTTCATTCTGATGTGCCTTGGTGTGTTTCTTCTTGGATCCAACTTCTTTGGGCCTCTCTGAACATCCTAGACTTGCATGAGTAGTTCTTTCACCAGATTGGGGAAGTTTTCCTTCATTATTTGTTCAAATAAATTTTCAATTTCTTGGTTTTCCTCTTCTCCTTCTGGCTCCCCTATGATTCAGATGTTGGAATGTTTTAAGTTTTCCTGGAGGTTCCTAAGCTTCTCCTCCTCCTTTTTTTTAAATAAAAAAATTCTTGTTTCTTCATTGTGTTCTGGTTGGATGTTTATTTCTTCCTTTTGTTATAAATCATGAATTTGAATCCTGGTTTCCTTCCCTTCACTGTTGGTTCCCTGTGTATTTTCCTTTATTTCACTTTGCATAGCCTTTATTTTTTCCTTTATTGTGCAACTATACTCAGTTGTTTCTGTGAGCATGAACATCCTCATTACCAGTGTGTCGAACTCTACATCTGATAGGTTGGCCATCTCCTCATGGCTTACTTCTTTTTCTGGAGTTTTGATCTGTTCTTTCATTTGGTCCATATTTCTTTGTCTTGGCACACCTGTTACATTGTAAAGGGTAGAGCCATAGGTATTGTCCAGAGTGGTGCAAGCCAGGTCACTGCATTGTGGCACTGTATGTGGGGGAGGGGTCAGAGAAGAAACACTGTAGCTTGCTTGGCTCCTGGCCAGCTTTCAGTCACTTCCCTCACTTCCCATTGTGCCCTGTGAGGTGCTGATTCCCAGGTGAGTGAGTTTGTGTACATTCTGGGACCCCATGGGCCTCTCCAACAGACTCTCCTGTGAGAGTGGGAATTTCTCCCACCACTGCAACCCCCACAGACTTTTACAGGTAGAGGTTTTGAGGATTTATTTCCCTGTGCTGGAACCCTGGGTTGCATGGTTTGTCTTGCTCCTGAGTTGTTCCTCCTGGCTTATCAGCACTCGAATGTGGGACCACCCATCTGCCAGCCACAACCTCCCCTGCCCTGTTCTGCCACCAGCCATCACCTTGCCACTTGTCCTCTCTGCTTCTACCAGTCTGTATGAATGTTTCTTCTTTAGCTCCTTGGTTGTTGGACTCCCATGCCATTTGATTTTCTGGCAGATCTGGTTGCTTTTTGTTTTTAAATTGGCTGTTATCCTTATTTTGGTTGTGTAAGGAAGTGAAGTATATTCAACTATGCCTCCATCTTGGCTGGAACTCATATACTTCTTGCTGTCATAGAACTCAGAGGGTAGCTGTATGAAATTCAGATCAGCAGTGGTAAGTGAGGGCATCTGACATTCAGAGAATAAAGAAATATTTCTGAATTACAGTATAATATGTCCACTTAGTCCACTGATGTTAATGTAATTTAGTAATGTTGCCAAACAGTTAAAATCATTTCGGCTTGAGCTTTCTAAATTCTTGCTAGCCTTCTGAGGTGTTATTTTTAGTAATATATTGTTTGCTTACTTCCCTTTTTGATTCTGTTGTCACATTTTCTTAACCACAGAAATTTTTGTTTTGGTGCTTATTTTTAGATAATAAAGATAGCATAATGTTTTGCTGCTCTGGCAGATGATTTATTTTTTATTTCTCATATTTTCTGCTTTCCCTCCTTCTTTGTTATCATCTCTCTACCCCCTTTTTATATCCTGTCTCAAGACCCCATCTCTTATTTACATGCTTTCATGCTTAAGTCAATGTATAAATACAGACATAGAGACATACAAATGTCAGCTTTCTATTTTGAGCATAAATTGCCTTCCCAGAATATTTATAAAAATGGATTACTTCTCTCATGAGATTCATTCATCAAGGCAGAAGTTGGTCCTCCTGTACAAAATGCAACAGAAATAGAAACAGTCAAAATATTCTGGGATAAACACAGCAACCAGAGGTTTCATGGGAGGGGAAACCTAATTTGAATAAAAAAATGTTTGCTGCTTATAAGGCAAAGAAATAGAATAGCAAGTGTTCCTTCAAATTGCAACATGAAACAAAGGTCATCCAGAGATATACTAGAGTTCAAACATTTTATCCAGGATGTCCTCAAACCAAGGCTGAGCTCCTAGAATTAAAGGTAAGATCCATGCATATGTCAATACCATAATTTCATGAGATTCTAGAACGTAGGAGCAGGAAGATTTTTTAAGACAAGAAAGGCTATTTATATCTTACCCAAAGTTATACAACATGTCATAACTAGAACTAGAATTCAGATATTCTGATTCCCAAGCCATATTTAAGTGTCACTGCTTATGAGCACTGTAACTGTTTTCTGGTTCCTGGAGACACATTTCCATATAGTGCCTGTGTGTTTCACAACCCTCTCTGATTTGCTCTATGGCAAGTGATGGTCGTCAGGCACCACTTCAGTCACACCTCAAACACTGGCGACCTCACTGTCAACAGCAATGTCTCTTAAAGGAGAGTGACATAGTAGACTATGTGTTCTCACTTTCACTGGGGAGAAGTACTTTATTTGACAAATGGACTATAGTTAAAATCTATCCTTAGAGTATTACAGGACTTTCTTAAGGGAATTGGTATATTAATTTTTTTTTTTTTGCACATATAACATGAAGTAAGGGTTTGGGGGTTCTGTTTTCTCATTATATGTAGAAAATAACACCATCCTTACTTTAAACTACATGTTTGGGATAAAAAGATGCAGTAATACTAAAACTAAAGTACTTCAAGAAGTCTGGATAGGCAGATCTACTATGGACTTTACTTGGGAGAAATTATTTATTTGCTTCCCAATTCATTCTTCCTCTTCCGTACCTTCTTGATGCATTGAAGAAAGTGTTTTCAGTTCAACATGATTTTTTTCTCCTTCATATGGTTTAGGAAGATAGGCAAGTTGGTAGTGTGATGCATCCTGAGATTATTGTTTTATCACTGGGATAGTTCCCCCTCCTTCTAACCCATGTACCTGCCTTTTAGAGTGAACAGTAATTTTAAAGTTATATACACAACATTTAAGATTATTTTGATTTTTTTGCTCAACTCTTTCTAAACCTTTTTTTTTCTTTAGGAGATGTCCATTTTCCTTATATCTTCAGAAAACATGCACATGTACACACTCCATGTGGTCAAGCCACATTCTGTGTAACATATGAATAATAAAATAGGCTTGCTTCTAATATGTCTTTAAATAGTAATGATATAAAGGGAGAATTGAAAAGCTTTATTAGAAAGATAATTTTATGTGAAAACTAGCTTATATACACCCTCCAATCATTATGCATTAGTTAGCAGCATAGGTGACTTAGTCTGGCTTGTAAAACAACTTGCTCCTTGTGTTTACGAGATGTAGACTGTCATAAGGAAACTAGTGACAACTGAAAAGCAAATTATCAAATTCCAAGGTAGATTAATATATGCTTCTAAGGTCAGAATGTGACCCACACTTTTGATATGTCTGAAAACCCATTAGTACAGGTGTTTTAAAGCTCGTTTTGCTCATGCCACCAAACCATCAGAGGCGTGTAACTATGTAGATAGGCACTAAAGAGATATTATCAAGTATTTTAATTCTACAAGGTATCACAGAAATGAACTAAACTACTTTTTTGTGTTCTTTGATGTTCTTTTGAGTTCTTTTCTAATCAATGAGTAAGTCTCCAATTATAAATATAGATTCTTCTTCATCTTCCATATCCTAAATTCTGGTATTCATGTTACATGAAAGGACCAAATGTAATTTCAACTCCAAATGAGATTAGTGATAAAACAATAATCTCAGGAGCAGTTACATTTATACAGTCCTAAAATTATTTCAGCCCTTTGAAGGTAACCGTGAGACTGATGTGGCCCCTGGTGACAATGGGTTTGACACCCCTGGTGTATGATGATGAGGGAAGATTTATGAAAGCTGAATTATGGTGACAAAGAAAGAGGAATTAAATTGTCAGGAAAACAGTACTGCTAGAATTATAGAGTTATTCTTGTCTGAAAAGTAGATGGGGCCAGTGTTTAGGAAAAATGATGTTAAACTATGCTAACTGAATAACATTTTAAGTTCTAGAATCTTGCTTATAGCCTTTTGGTATTAAAGGATTGAGTACTGGAATATTGTTTAAATTGTCTTAAAATTTTCTGTAAAGTTCCATTCCATAAGCACTGTTCCACAGCAAATTTTATAACTTGAGCTTTGTCAAGGGACATTTTTCTAGAATATAGTCCATAACTGTCTTCATCAGAATCATCTGGGGTGCCTGTCAAAAACAAGATTGGAAGGCTTTCTCAACCCTAGTGAACATTTGACTTAATTCTAGGTGATTTTAATACAAACATTGAGAAGAATTGCTTTATTAGGTAGTAATCCTCTTTCTTTATAGGTGTATCTCATTACATTGCACTTTGCTTTATTGTGCTTCAGAGATGTTGTATATTTTACAAATTAAAGGCAAGACTGTTCACCAATACAAAGATTATGACTCACTTTATTGCACTACTCTCTTTGTTTATTTCCAAGGTATGCCTGTATAGATGTCCTGAAGCGTCTCCTTGTACTCTTCCTTAGCTTTTCATTAATAAATACAACAATAGCAGAGAGATAAATGACTTTTATACCAATAACAATCTTCTTTTTAACACCCTTATTTTACATACTGCCAGGAAGAGTGAGATTGGGGAGCTTCTTAAAGAGAAAATTGGGAAGTGACTGCTTGATATTTGAATGCCGCCAGACTCTTTATCTATCTCTTATTGCTGCAACTCAAATAAGGGACCAAAAAATGGTCATGTTATTGACCTTTATCCATACAGCCCTCTGCTATTAAAAAGGCACTTACATATTTTAAAGCAATTTTATATTACATGCACCTAGAAGGAAACCTACATCATTTGGTCAATTCTGTCATTTAACAAGCAAAGAAAATGATGCCTAGAGAGGGTATGTGACTAGTTTAAGGTCACACTCCTAATTTTTGGCAGAGCTAGAATAGGGATGCAGGTATCCTGACACTCAGACTGTGGATCATTTTAGGGCATGTTACTACAAAAAGTATTGTATGTTGCAATTGTTTATTTGAAGAGTGCATTGTTTTTTAGGTAGAAAACATCATGATTTGTTGGACTTAATAGTTTCACTGCTTTCCCAGGTCTATTTCTATGTTTTATCTGATCTGTTTCTATTTATTGTATGTTGCAGGAAAATAGCTTAAAGACACATTTATTTAGTGAATTTTTGTACAAATTGTAGCTTTCAAAGGAATCGGATTCTTGTTGCTTGAGGTTGAATTTGGTAATGCTTGATTTTAGGTGACAAAGCATGGTATATTTAATTAATGTTCCCTGTAATAACACTGATTATTGTGAATTCTGTTGATTAAAATGTAGGTAGTAGTATTACTGTATTTGGAACAGAATCTACCCACATCCTGTTATATTCACTGATATCCTCTTTATCTTGGTCAGTTTTGAATTACCACACACACACATGTGTGCATGCTTTCTGCTCCTTCCTTTGGAATGTTTAATTGATGGTTGATGGATATATTTAATGTATGTAGTGGAATGTGTACAATAATGAGTGCTGATTATGTGACAACATGATTCAATAGTTATTTAAATTTGGATTTAAATAATGAGGTCATTTTATATAACTTACTGTCATGGTAAACTCTAGACAGACAACTAAAAACAGAGTATCGGTCCAATCAGACCTCATCTGGATAGAGATAAGACAAGAGGAACACTCTAACATGAGTGAGAGAAGTATCACATTCTGCACACGAAAAATGGTAATTCTGGAAAGAATTTTCTCAGCACAGATATCATTTGAATAAAGAAAAATGTTTTTTTCTACTATAAACCTAAGGAAGAAACTCACCTGAATTAATTCCAGATATTTTGAATCAAGAAGAGTTAAGGCAAGTAAATGATTTGGGAACAGATTTGTCACAGAAGTAGTAAGAGAAATGAAGCTTGTAGAGACTTTCTTCCCTCCACACCAAATGTACTAAAACATCCACCTATTAATTTAATTTTATTTGAAACTTTTCAAAGAAAATTGAAAAGTAACAGGATTTTGGGTGTCACAGTTATAATGGGTAGGATAGCTCTATCAGCTCCTATTAGTCAGGGTCACTGACCTCTTTTCCCTAAATTGTCAAAACATGACAACAGTCAATACAACAGCCATCCGTTATGAATGCCTTGTCTTGAACTACAAATGTATAGGTCAGAAAATAGAGTTGCATCTTATTGGTCACATTTCATGATAAGGTTGTATCTGATTGGTTAATTCTTGGTAAGAGAAATCCTAAATATAAAAATAGGCACCTGAGTCTTTAAAAAGTCACTTTGGGGCAAAAAAGGTAGATAATTACTGTTATTTTTGGTAAACAAATAAAAGTTATACTCATTTTTTCCAGATCAGCAAAAACTGTACTCTTTGGTGTGATACAGGATTTTAATAATTAGTTTATATGTGTCGTGAGATGAAAAAGATGAGATGCTAACCTATACAATTCCATATTGACTTTTGTTTCTTTAAGCACTTTAAGATGACATTTCATTGTCTTCTGACTTTAATGGTTACTTATTGGATGTCTAGTGTATGTCTTAACTTTTTCTTGTTTATGTAATATTTCTTGTTAATTTGGTGGCCTCCACCATTTTTTTTAATTGATAAAATTTTATTTATAATATAAAATAATAACATTGGAGGATTTGTACGAGAATGATTCTAGAAATAACATTTGTTCATTTTTCACATCTAATCTGAAAATCGAATCATTATTTAGTGTTTTCTAAGTTTAATTTTATTTACTTTTTTCTTTTTTATTGTTGTTCAAGTACAGTTGTCTCCATTTTTCTGCCACCACTTTCTCCCACCCCACCACCCCCACCTCACACCTTCAATCCTACTCCCTTTTGGCTTTATCCATGGGTCCTTTATACATGTTCCTTGATGACCTATCTCCTTCTTTTTCTTTATTTTTTGTTGTCAGCAATTTTAATACGATATACTTAGGAGTATGTGTGTGTAATTTGTATTTTTTATTTTAAAAATTTAATCTTTATTGTATTTTTTCTATCACCATTTAGTCCCCTTATACCACCCCTCCACACTCCTCCAGTAATCACCCACTGTCGTCCATGTCTATGTGTCCTTCCTCCTTTTTGCTCAATCCCTGAACCCTCCCAAACTCCCCCCTACCTGTCATCTATGAGTCTGTCCCCATTTTCCATGTCAGTTCAGTTTGTTCATTAGATTCCACATATGACTGAAATCAAATGGTATTTGTCTTTCTCTGACTGGCTTATTTCACTTAGCATAATACTCTCCAAGTCCATCCAATTTATTTTAGTATATATCCTACTGTGGATTATCTCAGCCCCGAGGATTTGTGGTTCAGTGTCTTTCATTAAATTTGATGTTTTTACACAAACCTTGGATGCTCACCTCTGGTGTTTTTCCTCCATTGTCTTTTTTCTCTTGTTTTAGTTTGGTACTCTGTATTGACCTATCTTCAAGTTTACTGATCCTTTCTTTGGTTGTGTTGTGTTTACTGATAAACCTGCCAAGGGCATTTTTTAAATCTTTCTTACTATGATCCTCATCACAAATTTCCATTAATTCTTTTTTTACAGTTTTCATCTCTTTTATTAAATTATTTGTGTGTTCTTACACACTGTTCACCTTTTCCATTAGGGCCTTTAACATATTAATAATAGTATTTTAGATTTCCTAATAGTTTTGACATGTGTATTTGAATCTGTCCTTTAGATCATTTTGTCTCTTGATACTGTGTTTTTCTTTTCTTTTTTTAACTTTATTTTTATTGTTGACATTACTAAAGATGTCCCCATTTTCCTCACCTTGCCCACCTCTACCCAGCCCCTGTTGTTCCTTCCTTCTGGTCATCACCATGCTGTTGTCCTATGCGTATACGTTCTTTGTTAAATTTTATTTCTATCCTCACCTGAGGACATGCTTATAGAGAGAGGAAAAGGGAAAAAGAAAGAGAGGGAGAAAAACAATGATTTGAGAGAGAAACAATGATCAGTTGCATCTCACATGTGCCCCAACAGGAGATTGAACCTGTAACCCAAGCATGTGCTCTGACTGGGAATTGAACCCACATCCTTTTGTTTTATGACATGATGCTCCAACCAACAGAGCCTCACTGACCAGGGTGCATATATGTTCTACTTTGATGGCTCATAATTTTTTCTTGAAATTTTGACATCTGGGATAGGACAGTAGCAATTAAAATAAATAGAGGGTGGTGGGTTTTGGGTTTTTTGGTTATTTTTTTAGCCTGAAAATGTGTATGTCCTCACTCCCTTTAAGTCTTCAGTGTGCTTTTGAATTGGTGTGGACTGGAACTGATTTAAGTTTGGGATTGGTGTTTCTGTTGTTACCCCCCTTGCACCACAGACTTCAGATTTTACTAGCTCTCTCCTTGTTTAGGTTGATGGTAGTTTGTCATGCATTTTTTTCTCAGTGCTCTATCCTCAGCTTCAGATTTCCTTTTTGTGCCACAAATTAGAGAGTTTATCTCCATATTCTTGTTCTTCTTGCAGTATACTGTTGTTACTTTATGTTTATTATCTTTGTGGTGAGTGTTGGGGATATTTTCTATAGTTCTGATTAAGCTTCTGTTTTAGGCAGACTCTATGTTCATGAGTGCCAGGGATATGACTTTATCAGTGTTTCTGTTCCATCCACAGTTTTAGGTCGGGACTGGCTTTTATTTTTCCCCCTCTTCCAGATATAGAGGTTGTTTGCCCTACCTCCTTTTTCTCTTCCCCAAGCTTCAATGGGTTTTCACTAGTGCTTAAGACTGAACATCTTTTTAGCCTTCTACCAGTGGTAGAAAGCATTTGTCTATAGGGGAAAATGGAAAACATATCTGGTGGGCTTTTGTATCTTTTTTGAAGTGTCTTTTATTATCTTCCTTCATGCCTGCTCCATGAAGGATGCTTTTTCAGACTCAAGCCTGCAAGTGTTGTGAATTATTATTGATGTCCCACCCCAAAATTCTGTATTCTTTGCTAGCCCATATTTAACTATTACCAGTTTATTAAAACCTTTAGATCGATTCTTACTGGTTTCTGAGAGGTAAGCCAGTGTTTTCATCCTGTTTCTCCTTGCAGATGCCTATCTTTCCTTAGACTTTAGATTAGAGTTTTGTGACCTGGCACCTCAGCTTCCTAATGAGTCTAGGAAAAGTTAGGAGTTTTTAGAATGTCCAGATTTTTTTGGTTATTTTTATTGTATTACATATGAGAATAATACTGTTTTTGGTTTTCTACATCTCACACAGTAGCTGTCAGTACCCACCTATTGTGCTTTAATGTGAAAATGTAGAATTTATATTCATAGAGTATATTCACAAATCACCAAGGCCTTGCATTTGGATTAACTGAAACAGAGATTTCATTATAATAATTTTTACATTCCTATTTCTACCTTTTCATTATTGTTGAAAGTTGGAGTGGTAAAGTAATAATAGCTAAAATATACATGGCGCATACTATGTGCCAACAACTATTTAAAATTTTTCTGCATAATAACTCATTTAATCCTCACAACAACTATCCTTTTACTGATAAAGAAATTGAAGCACAGTGAAGGTAAATCACTTGCTTTAAGGTAAATAATAGTATGCTAATTTAGAATTCTGAGGAGAATCTAGTCCTGTTATTTTATTTTACAAAGGGTAAGTCTTAAACTGATGAGTTAAAGGACTTATTCAGGTATTATACACATAGTTTGTACTTGATCTAATACAGAATCCAAATCTTCCACTTCACATATTTAATTTAATAATACCACTTGATTAAAAGTGTGAATATAGTCCCAGTGCTCCCAACACTCCTTTAAGTTGATGTATTTGATTTTCCTTTCATTTATGTTACTGGGAGGAAATGTGATCAAATATAGAATTTAACTTTCCTAGATTTTATAGACCTGGAGATACAATTTTGAATGCTTTCTTATTTAGGCTAGAATATGTTTATAGTTTCAGCTCAAATGGTGGATAAGACGGTAGTTTTCAGATTGAATTATATCACATCTACTTATATATGTCCAAGAACAGAATACACCCAAAGTTGAAATATCCATCTTTGTTCACACAGGGAAAAGGTAAATAATACCCAGAGATTGGAATTTTTTTTTTATCAAAAGGCTGTTTCTTTCTAGATATTTGTTAACTAGTATATTTGATTATAGAAACCAATTGTTTCAGTCAGGCTTTTTCCAAAATAACGAACTTGTGAGTTCTATGGATGAGTGAGTCATAAGTCTAGTTCTTTCATTATCATAGCTCTATTCTTAACGTTCCTCTTCTACTTAATACCATGATTATAGAAATCCATATACCATTTTAGGGCAGAATTTTTATCTTGTACTCTTTCTTTCCCTTCTTCACCTTTTGTGATGGTCACATGTACACAGGGGTAGTGTAGTAGACAGGAATCATAAAACATAGCCTTGTGTTCTGTGACTTCCTAGCAGTTTATTTGCCAACAAGCATTTGTTGAACTTCTTTATATGCCAGATACAATTAAGGGCAGTGGGGACACAAAGTTGAACAGCACATAGCTGCTGCTTCCTGGTGAGTTCATGTTCTAGTATAGGGATTGATGTGTAAATAACTGTGACATGCAATGAGATGTATGAGTGAGGTACTAGAGGCAGTTCTGAGGGAGTCAGAATATTCACATGGTATAGTTTTGAAATGTGCATAAAAGCCCACCAAACAGGTGGGGAGAAAGCATTTCAGGAGAAGGGAAAATCATTTAAATATTTTCATGTGTGCATCAAGTGCTGGTACAGGTCCACAAATCTGAGGAATTGTCATTTTTACAAAACTATGTATCAAAGGATGATGAAAATATAATTTGCATTTTGAAAACTATCTTGTTAATAGTTGTTGATCATAACCTTGGAGGAATGCTATGGTTATGGCATAACCATAAATAAGATATGGAGATAGAATGAGAAATCAAGGATGTAATTAATTTTAAGAAATTAGGTGCTACAAGTCTTCATTATCATGAGCCATGTTAATTAACATTTTCATTAATCACCTTGACAATAAAGTCATCACACAAGTAGTGACCCTATGAGGTCACAAAAACATAACAAACACAAATTAACATTGCTCAGAATGTCAAGGTTAAATAATTGAATATAGGATTGACTGGCTTTGTAATCAAAATCCATATAGTGTCAAGAGAGACAGGAAAACTTAGAGTCTGTATGGCTCTTTTTATCTTTTGTGCCAAACATATTCCATGATACTGGCTTCTAGGAAAGAATTCTGTATGCCATATCTCTGATTTTATGACATGACCGAATTCCTATTGCTACAATACTATCCTCTTGTATGGTGTCACTTGGTATACTCTGGACAAACTGTTTTTAGAGGTTAGAAATTAAGAAAGGATATATAAGGCAAGTTAGTTAATGACATACATAATCCAGTGTCTAAAGATGTCTACAGAATCCATTGATATAGCATATAAGCAGAAGAGAAAAATTTTTATGATGGTAAAACCTTAAAATAATTTATCATTGCAAGGAAAAAGAAAATGTGGCTTCAGAAGAAAGGCAAGAGCAGCATAGAACATCCAAGGAAGAAATAAATCAATACTCAGATAAAATAATGATCAGAAAATATAGATTTTTTGGTCATTAGCAATAGAAATATAATAGATAATCAGGTAAATGACTTTGTAGCAAGGAGATGTTCATATGTATAAGGCAAGGCATTTCATGAAATATTTTCTTATATTTATCTGTCTTATTATATATTCTTTCACTTTGAACCTAAGTAGGATAACTTTTATGTTCCTTCTTCTAGCTAACTCTATGTTATGCAAATAAAATTGCCTTTTGAAATGTTTAATTAAAACCCAGTCTTAACTGAACCAGATGTACTATATTTCTTTGGTTGTACCAGAGCACTGAAGTAATGAACATTAAAAATAAAATTTTACTCTAATAAAAAATTTAACTAAAATATTTAAAAATTAAAACAAAAGAATATGACATAATTAGAAAAAAGTAAAATGTTTATAATACTAACACTCTCATGCAATTATCTTAATATTTGCACATTGCTTTCTGCATGTGGCCACATTTTTAACATAACTGCAGTCATAATATACACTTCTGTATTATAATTTTTGTACTGTGAATGCCAACTTTCTTTTTCTTGTAAAACAAGATTTATCAGCTTACAAAGATATACACAATAGGGCACAGTAATGTTAAACAAAAACCACAGGCAAATAAAGAATTGAGGCAAGAGAGAGAATGGTAGAAATAAGAAGACATGTGTAAGGTAATAATGCAAAATGGATGCTATTAGATTCTAAATGCAGGCCACAGATTTATCTTTGAGCAGCCACACAAAGGGGGAAGTGGTATTGATTCCTAATTTATTGTGTGTAGTGGATTTTAAAAGACTGGTGGTTTAGGAGAAGGCACAAATATTCTTAATCCTGAGACCACAGAGAAATTTCTTTTGTTTGTCCCCATAAAGAGGTTATAATGGCCCTAGCTGGTATGGTCGGTGGATTAAGTGCTGACTTGTGAAACAAAGGGTCACCAGTTGATTCCCAATCAGGGCACATGCCTGGGTTGTGGGTCAGGTCCCCAGTTGAGGGCATGTGAGAGGCAACTACACATTGATGTTTCTTTCCTTCTCTTTCTCCCTCCTTCCCTTCTCTAAAAATAAATAAATAAAATAATTTAAAAAAGAAGTTGCAATGACATATTTTTATATATTTAATGTTGCTAAACACTAAAGAACAAAGGTTAACATGCCATGCATCTTAAGAAATTACTTAAATTAATAATTCTATTTGCTTTAGAATTTACAAGGTCTATTTGAAATGAGTTAATTGCTCCTTTTGTCTTAAAAAAACCTGTCAAGGTTTGAATGGACTTTTTTTTTTCCTTCATTTTTTCTTTTGTATAAATTTTTCTTTGATGGACAGCTTAAAGAATTTAATTGATGTTAAATCTAGTCCTCATTTTAAATGCAGACTTCCTGTACTCCCTTTTCATCCCTAGTTTATTAGCCTTATGTCACAGAATCATTGAATGAGCTTTGGCAACCAGAAAAAGATAGAGCTAAGTTTAGTATAATGACTTGTGAACAGAGCAGAAGATTTAAAGCCAATAAGTAAAAGAATGAATTTTAAAGATATTAACTTAAAATATACAAATTTGGGCCAGATTTCACACACAGAGTTGCTTTTACTTTTTTACACACACATGAATGCATGCGTGTGCACATGTGCATACTCACACACATGTATAGAAAGAGGAAGGTATTTATTTCCTAGATAAAACTCAGTATTTTCCTGGTTAGAATGATTTATTTTCCCCAAGAATTACTATGTTATTTGCTACAGAAGACACTTATTTGTCCAGAATTATGTGATTCATTAAGAAAGTAAATAATGATAGATGATGATAAAAATAACAAGAATTACACGATGATAAAAGAAATCAGTCCCAGTGAGTTGAATACTACATTTCTCATCAGGCAATGGTGAGAAATTTGATCAATTACAAAGACAGTATACAAAAGGTGTCCTTCGCTATTAGTAAGAAATTATCTGTGTTCTACTGTCCTGACCAAGGATCTAAGCTCATTGATTTCCAAATGACCCTGGGAGATTTTGCAGGTTTTTCCTTGTGAATTATCTGTACAAGATATATCCTTCATACACTGCTGCTTCATGAGTGTTCCTTTCTTAATAGAGAACAATTTGCACAAAGTTATTTATTCTCTATATTTTATCTTTCTTTCTGTTATACAGGAAAACCTGTGTTATAACATGGCTGCTGTGTGGAGTCTGGGGAGATATCTGACTATGAAACAGACTGGTTCCTGACTTGTTTCATTTATATTGTATGTGTGGTCTGCCTAGGCTTAGTAGGTTTTGTATAAATAGGGATAATCTTCACATTGTGATCAATCCTTGTTTAGAAGATAAAATATTAAGTACCTAACTCAGTGACTAGTAAATACTAGTCTTTCAAAGAGTGGTAGTCATTCTATTATTGCTGATGGTGTTATTTTTGAAGCAAATTGGCAAAAACCATGAGCAAATGTCTTATAAAGTTCTTATAGGTACCATATTTTTTAGATAAGTGTTTAGCATTTGAGGAAGAGAATGTTAGACATTATTTCTTCACAGCAAGTTATATCCTTGATTCAATTGATCATCCTGTCTCCTGGTCCCTGGTTTGGACATTTTAATAAAGTTATTTAAATTTATAACTTCTTATATTTTAAATGACACAGGTTTACTTACAAATTAGTTTTCTTTTATCTTGTCATTGTTGCATCAACTACATTTATATTGCTGTTGATTCATCAATTGATAAAAGATGAATGAGATTCCAGTTATTTGATCCAAGAGAAGGAACCTCTAACTAAAATTAAGTAAACAAAACATCTTCAGTGGGAGAAACCTGTGAGTCATCATCATTTAACTGAATTTAATCAATATTAAAATCATGTCTTAATATGCTGTTGTAATTATAAAAGGAGAGAAAAGTCCTCTTTAAATAAACTCAGTTTGCTTAGCAAGATAATTTCAGTTTATGAAGGCATCTTCTTGCTGGATTTTTTTGAGTCATGCCTGTGACTCACTGAGTTGGCTTTAATGATGATGAGTCAACTATATTCTCTAGAATGAGGCTACCTGACTATCATTGCTTTATCTTCGGTTTGCAATGAGTTGAGAAAGTATATCATCATAGGTGACAGAATAGATAAGAGGGATATGGAAATATTTTTAAGCCAATCTCTATGATTTGGGTCTAACCTTATCTGGCAGTAAAAGGGCCAATAATTTGTGTAGTAAAAGAGATAGTACTCTAGCAGGTGTTCTAATATTGCCAAGAACTTCCTTCTTTGCCTCCTAAGAACATGGAAGCATTATTTTTTTCAATTATAAATGACCCAGGGTCACTGAGTCTATTTTCTAAAATATTTATAAAGTTATGTATTTTAAATTAGTTTTTTAAATCATAGTTGACATATAATAATAGTTTTAGGTGTGCAACATGATGATTACATGTTTGTATAATTTACAAAATGATCATGTTGATAAGCTTAGTACTCATCTCACACCATACATAGTTATTACAATAATATTGACTATATTCCTATGTTGTACTTATATCCCTATGACTGTTTCTAAATTTTTTTCACATTTTTTATTGTTCAAATACAGTTGTCTCCATTTTCCCTCCACCACTGTCCCCCCCCACCAGCCATTCCCACTTCCCACCCTTGATTCCACCCCCCTTGGTTTTGTCCATGTGTACTTTGTAGATGTTCCTGAAAACTCTTCCTCCTTCCCCCGCCCCATTATTCCCTCCCACTTCCCCGCTGGTTACTGTCAGTTTGTTCTTAATTTCAGTGTCTCTCGTTATATTTTGCTTGCTTGTTTGTTTTGTTGATTAGGTCCCATGACTGTCATTATAACTGCCAATTTGAACATCTTAATCTCTTCCCCCTTTTTAACCATCCCTTCCCCTTACTTCTTTCCCCTTTTTAATGTACCCCCCAAACCCCATTCCATCTAGCAATCATCAAAATGTTCTCGGTACCTATGAGTTTGTTTCTGTTTTGTTTTTTCATTGATTTTGTTTTTATGATACCACATATAAATGAAATCATATGGTATGGTATTTATCTTTCTCTGCAATATTCTCTAGGTCCATCCATGCTGACACATGGCAAGATTGTATTCTTTTATATGATTGGGTAATATTCCATTATGTATTATATATATGTAAATATATATGGCATATCTTCCTTATCTATTTATCTTTTGATGGACACTTAGGTTGCTTCTATATCTTAGCTACTATAAATAATGCTACAATGAACACAGGGATGCATATGTCTTTTCAAATTGGTGTTTTGAATTTTTTTGGATAAATACCCAGAAGTGAAATTGCTGGGTTTTTGTTGCTTGTTATAGCCTCTGTCTTAAAGTATATTTTGTCTATTATAAGTAATGCTACCCCAGCTTTTAAAACATTTTCATTTGTATGAAATATCTTTTTCAATGTCTTTGCCTTCAGTTTCTATTTTTTTTTTTAAATCTAAAGTATGTCTCTTACAGGCAGCATCATATGGATCTCATTTTCTTGTATTAGCCATGGTATATTTTTTGATTGGAGCATTTAATGCATTTATATTTAATTATTGATAGGTATTTAGTCACTGCCATTTTATATTAATATTTTAATCTTATTTTTTTCTTTTAAAAGAAGTCCCTCTAACAATTCTGGTAATACTGGTTTGGTGATGTTTAAATCCCTTAACTTTGTCTTGTCTGGGAAGCTCTTCCTCTGTCCTTTGATTCTAAATGATAGCTTTGCTGGGTAGAATAATCTTGATTGTAGGTCCTTGCTTTTCATCACTTTGAATATTTTTTGCCAATCCCTTTTGCTCTTCAAGATTTCAGCTCAGAAATCTGCTGACAGTCTTGTAGAAGCTTCCTTCTAGGTAACTAACTGCTTTTCTCTTGCTGCTTTTTAGATTCTCTATGTCTTTAACCTTTGGCACTTTAATTAGGATATGTCTTGGTGTGGGCCTCTTTGGGTTCATGTTGTTTGGGACTCTCTGTGCTTCCTGGACTTGAATGTCTATTTCATTCATCAGATTACGGAAGTTTTTCCTATTATTTCTTCAAATAGGTTTTCAATATCTTGCTTTCTCTCTTTTTGAATTTTTTTTGTTTTTTTTATTTAAATGAATGTTCAAGTACAGTTTTCACCCCCCTACTCCCATTCAAGTCCT